>ML833926.1:0-20389 GCA_009831015.1 Picea engelmannii
CTATTTCGTATATCATTTCTGTGTATTGTGAAGATTATGCTGGATATTTTACTGTTATTCTGTTATTTCTAGCATTTCGTCTCTGTACTGCATATTTTATATATCTGGTATCTTGCAGTCGAAGCTAAAGGAACCAGAGGTAGGAGAAGGCTCTTCCCGAGTGGTTGTGAAACAACAAGAATTTGCTCCAAGGCCGAAACCAGTCATCAGGACATCTACCAAGAAGGTGTTCACTCAACCTCCAAAATTTGGAGACACGGAGGAAATCACAGGGACCAAAGTGGTACTTCCGCACTAGGGATAACTCTTCAAGAAGATCAGCAAGGAAGAATTCCTGAAATATATCCCACACAGCGACCCCGATATGAGAAATCTTGATGATGAAGTTTTCTGAATATTCGAAGATCATACCTACACATGGTGGCAAGGAGAAATCCATTTTTCCCTTGCATAGAACTCCTGAAGTGGCTCATTGACCACATGGACACACAAAAATGTTTGATTAACGACGTCAATGGTGAGTGTGTCTGGGTTTTCCTTCCGGTAGAGGTGTAGAGTTACTACAAGCTTAGAGACCCGGAGGAGCAACTGAACACCAATTTCTTCATAAACGTCTACGAGCACCATGACACCAGTCAGGTGATGGCTTCATGGTGGAGAGAAGATAAAAAATACACCAATCAGACATTCGGCTAGTACCAGACGACCAATTTAAGGGAGTTGTATATCTATATAATGGCTCTCATTTGTCAATTGTATGGGGAGAAAGGTTGTTCCAGGTTTTCAGAAGCTTAGATGCCTCTAGATTACATAGTGGCAATTTCTGGGAGAGCTTTCAACTGGGGAGCCATCATTTCAAAATAGTTGAGAATCTGCATGCAACAAGCTTAGACACCGAAAGAAGGAGAGACTCCATCCTTCTACATGGCTTCGTATTTACTGGACGTCATCATGTGCACCATAAATGTCTTTGCCGGCATGAAATTGAGGTGGCACGCCTCAGAAATCCTGGTCCACGTTTACTTTAGCGTCTTATGGGAGAACGGGTACAAAAAGTCTTACTCCCTCATCTGAAATGAATTCATCGCACGCATTCATTTTATTCTTTTCAAAAAAGAATATCCAAGACTATCGGTTGAGGCCAAGAAGATGATATCAAAGGTTGGTCACTGGTATCTCGATAAGCATGATACCTACATCAGGGTTTTCGGGGCCACTGGAGCACCTCATCTCCTACCAGCACATGTCCCTGGCCGACTTGTTGTGGGAGAAATCTACTACCAAACCATCCTGCAAGGTTACAACGCTACCCTGGTGAAAGATAAGAAGCGAGCATTTATACCTTATGGATTCCATATAGGTATCTACCTAGTAAAAGACATCGATCAAGCCAAGTAGGAAGGATTGAGACAATTGGATTTTTTCTTCCAGACCGGTTGTTTTCGCAAACATTACCCAAGGGGTTTAGTCTTGAAGCACACATCGCAAGTGTCATCCTGTTGGCCTTATGCCCACGATAAGTTTGAACATGAGGTCTTCACTAAAAATGCTCAAGATTGGGATGAAGTCATTAGAAGGATGGTCGACCCTAAGATGACTAGGTTCAAATCCATGAGCCTGGATGAACATGCAACAATCCTAGAACAATCGGCTTAAGGGGCCCTCAGGGCCAGAGAAGAAATGATAGTGGTCAAAGCAGCAGTTCCCGAGGTAGCGATCAAAACAACAGAGATTCCTGAGGTAACCCCGATGCAAGATAGAAGTTCCCCTGAAGCTCAGGGCACACAAGAGAGGGGGTTACTCATGTTAGAACATGCAGAGTGGATAATTGACCAATTGCAAGATGACCCAGACATCATAAAAATGGAAAGGCTCACTATCGACAACCTGGATGAAAGCCAAATGGGACCGTGCGACCCTGAATTTATAGACCTTGATGAACTTACTGGGTTAGATGACCCTGAATTCACAATGCCACCGTCTGGATCACCGACAAGCATTTCGGCTCAACCAGGGACTGTCGAAGCCCCTGGGAGGACCAGTGTGTCAAACCCATTAAGTGAGATGATAAAGATATATGACGATGATGAGAGCCCAGAACTATCTCTTGTGACCCCTATACATATTGAAGAAGAAAAGGGACCATAGAAGACATCTTCCCATGTTCTCGATGCCAAAATTCAGGAGGTTCCACAGAAAGAATAAGAAGCTGAGAGTGTCCTAGACACTAAGCTGCCTGATGCATCAGAGACCCAAGCTGACAGTCTAAAGGAAGAGCCAGGGTCGGACAAGCCAAAGGAAGAATCCCCACAACAAGAAATCGGTGTCTCAACGATCGATGAACAAGTAAGTATCGAGCCTATCCTCGATGCTTCTATTGCAATCAGTACTCCAAACCTCGATGAGCGACAAAGAGAAGCCAGGCCTTCGAAGCACAATGAGGAATTTCAAGAACCCAATCTTGAACAAGTATATACCATCGAAAGTCTGGGAAATACACTCACCTGGGGAGATCAGCAAATCCCCAAACTTGTGGACGAAGTAGCCGACATACATGCCATAGCTTATGATCGGAAAAGGAAGGCATAGTTCAGAGGACCACTAAGAAAAGGAGGATCACTTTAGATCGCTCCATCCTCATCACTACAGAGGAACATCTGATCAACACAGAGCATGCTAAGACATCTAAACTCATCAGCATAGGGATGGCAATCATAGATGCCACCCTGTACAGAGCTAAAAGAGATGAAGAGGAATTGGTTGCTACCCTGAAGGAACTAGAACATTTGCGTCACTTGGTGAAATACTATCAGGACACCACATAGATCATGGTGTACCTAAGGAGTGAATTCAAGGAGGCCTACAACAAGTTCACAGATGAACGACACCTATTCACTGTAAGGATATTTGAGC
Organism: Picea engelmannii; assembly: GCA_009831015.1. Taxonomy (NCBI): domain Eukaryota; kingdom Viridiplantae; phylum Streptophyta; class Pinopsida; order Pinales; family Pinaceae; genus Picea; species Picea engelmannii. The sequence continues at coordinate 2,914 of ML833926.1, forward strand.
TTCAGGAAGACACCCTCATGGCACTTGTGACGTGCAAAGATATGGAGAGGTGGTACGAGAAAGAGTAGCAGGCAGTGGAAAGAATTGAGTATATCAGTGCGATGCAAAAGGGCTGAGATGCCGAAGAGCACAACATCCGGGTGTTAAGAGAAAGCAGCATCGACCGCATCAAGAAATCGACCGAGTATTGGGAAAAAATGGCTCGGGATATTGGACTCCCAGATTTTGGCACACCCGATGACTTTGTTGACTTGCGCGGCATAGTAAAATCACACACCGAGAAAGATTCATTATGGGCCGAAGAAATAGCAAAGGTGATAGACACGACACCAGGTCAGGTGTGACAGTTTATGGAACACCCAATCAAAGCTTGGGCTACGCTGCAATAGTTAAGTGCCAGTATACTCAAATAATGGGCACAAGCAGTAGAGATAAGATAGATTCACTCGGCCTTGATAGAACAGCATAAATTCCCATACACCAATACCTGCGAGGATATGTTCATCAAGTGGTTGGAGTACGAGAGGAGTCACCCTCTTAAGTGATATCTTGAGATGACTCATAGAAAACTCATAGGAGAGAACGCCATGTGGTGAATTTTGTTTTTCTTATCTCCACTTTAGTTTTTATTTTTATTTAATTTTATGTTATAAATAAGAGAATCGAGTGAGTAGTTAATGGTCGATGGTTGTTGCAAGAAACTCTCATTTTGGTTTTGTTAAGAACTATTTTAGAGCTGCCTTTAATAGAGAAGTCCTTTTGGACCAGAGACAAGTTTGTATTTTCATCAAATGTGTGCATGATTGGATGTGGAGAAGAATTATTTCCTATTTCGTCTCATGAATGGATGCAATAACGAGTAAGAGCTATTAAATATGTTGATAAGTTATCTGATGCAATTTTTTACAGTTATTTCTTTAATGATGAAAATAAATTGTTGTGTTATTATGTCATTGATGATTAAAGTTAAGTGAATTATTTTACTAGCCATTGTTTATAATTTGCATGTTTTCTTCTGATAATTTGTATCTCAGTCATTAATTGGAATACTCACATGGTTAATGTATTAGTACTATGCATGTGGTAGATAATCACTCTCTGCATGCTTGAGTAAAGGGTTATCCCAAGCTCAACCTCTTCTCCAATAGTTAAACATGTTCTTGTTTTGTTACCTAGTTGGTTTATACCAGCTTCCCATATTATATCCGTCCCACCTAAGAGAAAATACAAAAATAGATAACATATTAACTGAAGGAGAGACCTTCGCAAGAAAATGTAAAGCCCATCGATTAATTGGCCAGATCGTAAGATATGGAGAACTATTCCTCCATTAAACGTTGCAGAGTCTAATTGGGCCTCAGTGGCAGGTTTGGTTCCTGATGTTGAGTTAAATGGATTCAAGACCCATCAACAGAATTGGTGCTAGAAGGAGGGTCGAAGAATGAATGGTTGAATACATATTTCACATAATATCTCAGACAGCCTGTAGATTCAAAACAACCCACATGCATGGCTAGTCATTCCCAAGACAACCCACACACATGGAGTACTCCTGAAATGAGTAACTCACCCCAAGACGAGGAAGAACACCTGTACCCAGACATACCTTACGCTCTCCCTCATTATGAATTGAATCAATTCAAAAGAATCACAAGAGAATAAGCCCAACAGATCGGTGCGTTGTCCTTGGCTCTGATACTTCCTCAAAGAACAAAATTAATCAGACCTGTGGTCGATACCCCCGACCAGGTTTTTATGCACGTAGTAGAAGACCTGATAGATTTCGCTCTCACTGAAATCAAACATCCTCTTAATTTAATCCCTGAAACACTAGCCGACAATGTCTCCGATCCGGACAATTTTTCAGAAGAAGAAGGGTTTAACTCAGAACATTCATTTTCAGCATCTAGAGATATGGAAGATCATAATGACCATTGAAAAGAGAGGGGAAACCCACCACAAAAAAATCAACCTTGGTTGGATACAGATGTTGTGGCCATCCCTGGACAAGTACATAACCTTCCCTGACATCTAGAGAAGTTACTTCCTAAATTTGACCCCGAAATCTCAGGATTTCCTGAAGACCATATCAAGAAATTCATACTAGCTATCAGACTTATGAATGTCCAACATGAGGATATAGTTTGTAGGATTTTCCCTTACACTTTTGAGAATTCAGCTTCCACATGGTATTTTAACTTACCTGTAAGATCCATAACTAGTTGGACGAAGTTTCAAAAAGATTTCCTAGATAAATTTGCAGAAGAAATCGCTACAAGAGATTTGATGGCTGAGTTGTTCACCGCCACCATGAGTTCGAAGGAAAGGGTAAAATAATTCAATCAAAGATTCACAACTACCTTAAATAAATTACAGCCTGAAGCTAAACCTACTCAGGAGTTGCAAATCGAAGCATATTCTAATGCTCTCCCAGCTTCTATTTCCATGTTTGTGAAAAGGGATGCCAAGCTAAACCTAGCTGAGAATTTTGAAGAAGCCAAAACGATAGAGTTCCAAATGAAAGGATGTAAAGAAGTCCAGGTCTCTTTATTTAAGAAAGAAGTTCAACCTCCTCCCAGGAGAGGGCTATTGCTTACTAGACCCCAAGGAAAACAAATAGAACAAGCTCCCAAAAAGAGAGGTGGGGAAATAGAAGACCTACAGCGCATGGTCAAAAAATTATCAAATGAAATAATAGACATGAAGAGAAGTGCAGAGGAGGGAAACCAAGGCCAGAGTCCCTATAAGCCTTTCTTTAAAAGAAACCCACCGTTCAAAGCAATTGAACCTCCCCCAACCAACCTAAACATCGATTTGGGAAATGTATCATCTGACTTTTTCTACACTTATCACCAAGAGAATCACTTTGAAAGAGACTGCCCCCAATGGGTGCATGCCATGAATTTGATGGCCAACCAGTTTCTAGATGAAGTCTCCCTGAACGAACAATCAGGTAGCTCCAATATGAATATTGTCGTTCAGGAATAAATTGATCCACAAGAAGAAACAACCATGTTGATATGGGATCCTAACCTAGCTATGCCTTCCGATGACATGTTTGAGGTTCAAGAACCACCTGCAGAAGTCTTGGTTGTGAAAACACAAAGTAGGTGTAAACCTGTCTCAAACGACCTTACTACAACCCAAACTTTGGGAGGAAGTTCAACTCCCGATCACCCGAAAGCACCTTTTGTTCCTCGTATGAAAACTATAAACATCCATACACGAGAATCGCCCAAGATAGATTACAACATAGTAGAAGATTTGAAGAAGTTGAAGCTGGATAATATCTCATTTATGGACATATGTAGAATCCCTCAACAAAAACACTTCCTATTACAAGATTTGAAATCAGTGTAAAATCCTACAACAAGCACTGATCTGGGAAGAAATCTAACTCCCACAAATCTATTAAATAAACCAACTGTGAACGCATGTTCTGAAGATAAGAAGGGAAAACCTTTTGTTCCACCATTTCTTTTAACGTTTGAAGTTTTCAACAAAAACCTCCATAACTATTTGGTCAATTCAAGAGCATCCTCTAATGTTATGCCACTGTCTATTTGCAAAAAACTAAACGTGGTCCCTCTCAAAAGTGGCAAACATGTAATACAACTAGACAGAACCCAGGTCAAGGTCATGGGAGAACTCAAAGATGTGATGATAAGAATAGAGACACATCGTATGTTTGTGCAAGTGATCGACATCATTGTAGTAGATATCCCAGAAGCTTATGGGATATTATTAAGAAAATATTGGTCTAAGAAGTTAAATGGATACTTTAGTACAGACTAGGCGCACCTTTGGCTACCATTAAAGGGACACAAAAATATGATCATAATTGATAGGGAAAGATATTTGAAACATACTGTCACTGACCTAGAAACACTAAATGAGCCCTCATTGGCAGATTTCGCTATGCTAGGAAATTATTCTTGTGATTCCTACTTTGGGAAATTCTCCCCTCTCTCATCTAATGTCCCTCTTACTCAAAATTCCGAAATGATTTTTCGAGAAGAATTGTCGACGACGGCAGAGGAAACCCTCTTCTGCCATGAACCAGCGTTAGAGATCACAGAACAAACAAAAGGAAAAGAGGAAAGTAACAGGAAAGAGGAAGATGACACATTTTACCCAAAAATGTGGCCCTATATTTTGATGGGTCTAAATCGCAAGAAGGGTCAAGAGCAGGGTGTATCCTCATTAATCTGAAGGGTAAACGACATTTCATGTCTTGCAGACTAGAATTTGAATGCACAAATAACACTGTCGAGTATGAATCTCTAGTACAAGGGCTAAAGAAATCCATAGACTTAAACGTCAAAGAATTGAAGGTTTTCGAAGACTCTGAAATCATCATTAGACAAGTGAGAAACATTATACATTGAAATTATCCGCACCTGAAGAGTTGCCAATAGGAAATACACAGGCTAATAGAGCACTTTGAAGCTTTCAATATTACAGTGATCCCCAGAGAAAAGAACATTATTGTCGATTCTCTAGCCACCACTGCTTCAAGGATGTCACCTCTAGAAGACTATGAAGCCTCCCGGTTTAGTGTGGAATTTCTCTACAAACCATCGGTGCCCAACAATATTTCTAATTGGAAGCTATTTGAAGGAGATGCATAGATCATAAAAATTTTGACTAACCAAGATAATTTCAGAGACTTGGCTATTGACGATGAAGTATTCCAAGAACAGTCGACAGAAACCAACCTTCATACAGATCGACCGACTGACAAATCGAAGTCTCACACAATACCGAAAGGGATAGCCAATTTAGAAAACCTTTTTGACCTAAAAGAAATATTTATGGGGTAAAAAAATGTGAAGATCGGTACTACCTGTCCCATGCATGAGACTATAAATCTCAGAACCCCAGACAACCCAAAAAATGTAAACCTAGGCAAGACAATATCTAAAGAGGAAAGGAAGGCCTACCTCAAACTTTTCAGACAATACCAATATGTCTTTGCATGGTCCTACCGAGATCTAAAAACTTATGATACCCATATCATTCAACACACTATTCCTTTAAATCATGAAGTAAAACCTTTCCAACAAAAGCTCCAAAAGTACCACCCATCCCTGGAGCCTCTCATGTGTCAGGAGTTAAAGAAATTGTTAGATGTCAAAATTATCTTCCAGGTTAGACACTCTGCATGGGTAGCTAATTTAGTTCCTGTAAGGAAAAAGTCTAGAGAGATTCGCCTATGCATAGATTTTAGAAATATTAACAAAGCTTTAGAAAAGGACAAATACCCAATCCCACCGATGGAGCAGCTCTTGCAGACCGTGTCTGGCTCTGAGATTTTCTCATTGCTGGATGGTTTTTCAGGTTACAACCAAGTTCTAATTTCAGAAGAAGACAGCTTAAAAACTACCTTCTGAACCAAGTGGGGAACCTTCACTTACAAACGCATGCCTTTTGGGTTAATCAACGCAGGAGTGGCCTTCCAGAGGGATATGAATGTAGCATTTCAAGGACTAATCAACAAGTGTGTAGTAGTCTACCTGGACGACATAACTCTGTATTCAAAGAATAGAGAAGACCACATTCAACATTTAACCCATATTTTCGAAAGATGTAGGAAATACGACATATTCTTAACCCTAAGAAAACTGTTTTTGGTGTCGAAGAAGCTAAGTTGTTAGGCCACATTATATCTCAAGCATACATTCGCATAGATATAGAAAGAATAAAGGCTATAGCTCAACTTCTGTTACCTCACAACAAAAATGCTATGCAATCATTATTCGGGAAAATCAATTTTGTGAGGAAATTCACCCCCGATTTCGCGGAAACTATCAAATCCCTACAAAAAATGATTCGTAAGGATGTTGAGTTTAAGTGGGATGATGAACGAAAGAAGGCTTTCAACAATATTAAAACTGCGATATCTCAAGCCCCAGTATTGTGAAGTCCCGATTTCAACAAAGATTTCTTCCTCTATACTTTTCCCTCCGACCAATTGTTAGTCGCAGTATTAACTAAGATGGATGATGACAAAAACAAATCCTCGGTATCGTTCATGAGCACTAACCTCCAAGGTGCTGAACTAAATTATCCCACTATAGTTAAGCAAGCCTATGTAGTATACAAGGAAGTCAAACACTTCATATCTTACATCCTCAAGAACCACACCAAAGTGATCGTGCCTCACCCTACAGTCTAATCCCTATTTACTCAATAGGATATGGGGGAAAGAAGAGGAAATTGTATGGCAGTGGTTCAAGAATTTGATCTAGATATAAAACCTGCTAAACTTGTTAAAGGACAAGGTTTATGCAAACTGGTAGAAGAATCTCAAGACCAAGTAAATGAAGACCCCGAATGGGAGAATGAAATGGCATTATGGTGTGGTGAAGCTTCATACATTTCCCTAGGATAGGAGTCTTGGTATGAGAAATTGACTTATCTCCTGCATCATGGGACTTGCCCAAAAAACCTAAACCCTAGGGAAAGGAGAGCTCTCAGGTTAAAATCTGCACAATATTGCCTCATAAATTCGGTACTCTTCTGGTTTAATTACGATGGGGTACTTTTAATATGCCTTGAACGTGAAGATGCAGAAAAAGTTCTGAAGGAGCTCCATGATGGCCCTGTTGGTGGAAGTTTTGCAAGAAACACCACCACTCATAAGATACTAAGAGTTGGTTATTATTGGCCCACTTTGTTCAAAGATGCTCACACATACACTAGAAACTATAAAACTTGTCAAATAAGTGTTGGGAGGGAGAAGAGAGCAGTTGTCCCACTCCAACCGGTAGTCATTTCTAGGCCTTCTGAGCAATGGGGGTTAGATATCATAGGAGAGATTACACCAATTTATTCAAAATAGCATAAGTACATACTTACTGCCACTGATTACTTCATGAAATGGGTAGAGTCCATCCCTTTGACTCATGTAAATGAGAAGGTGGTAATCCAGTTCATAGAACAACAACTAATCACAAGGTTCGGTGTCCCTTCTTTTCTTGTTTTTTATAATGCAGCTTATTTTTCTTCCACCTTATTAATAGATTTTTCCCTAGAAAAAAGAATCATAATTAGATACTCTGCAAACTATTATCCACAGGGAAATGGAGTGGAAAAATCAACTAATAAAAAACTAGTGAGGATATTGAAGAAAACGATTGCAGACAACCAGAGGAATTGGCATAATCTACTCCATAACACTTTATGGGAAGATAGAGTGACACCCAAGGAAGCTATAGGGAATTCCCCATACTTTCTAGTATACAGACAGGAATCCATTCTCCCAAACGGACTATATCTTCCATCTCTTCAGCTCGCTCAGGATTCCAGAGGGCATCCTTCATCAAGCTTACAACAAAGAATTGACACCCTACTCATGTTAGAAGAAGAAAGGGAGAAAGCTAAATCAAATTTCATATCCCACCAGCAGATAGTTAAAAGGTGGTTTGATAAGCATAAGGATAAAGAGAAGAATTTTGAAGTAGGAGACTTAGTCCCAAAATGGGACAGAGCAAACGAGCCTAAAGGAAAACATTCTAAGTTTCAGAATCTATGGCTCGTACCTTTCCAGGTGGCTGAGAAGATTGGGTTAGGAACATATTGACTACAGAATCTAAGGGGAGAATCTGGCGCTCTCCCAATAAATGGCCAATCCCTAAAACAATACTTTCATTAAAAAAACAAAAAAAAAATCTCTCTTCTGAGTTATTCCAGATATGTTGTTTTATCTTTTGCATTTTACACTTTCTTTTATTTTTCCTTTTGCAATTGTGCTTTTGAAAGATTGTGTTTAGAAAGACAATGGTCGACCTCAAATTGTGCAACATAGCAAACTATCTTCCTAACTCGTCGCTCACATAAAAACACAAGAAGCGCTGAGGAGCCTACGGTTGTTTCAAGAAATACTTTATCTAACTTGCGCAGATGAACAACCTTGGAGAGATGTGGAAGTGTGTGTTTAGTGGTTTGGTAAAAACCTTAAGGAAAAGGTGGTAAGTTGGAAGGGACTACATGCACTTCAAAGACAGAGCTAGTAAGTTTCACCTTAACCATCTCATCTTGCAAATAATAGATGTCTTCCTCCCCTGCTCGCTCAAGGCATTCTGCCGAAGTAAAATTTAACTATATCAAATGAGTTCACAATAGGAGAGGGTATGCAGATATATCCTTCGGGGTTATGGATGCTCACTGACAGCAGAGTAAGGCCTGTTACGTTGGGGTGACTCCACTGGGGCTATGGACGCTCACTAGAAGCGGAGAAACACCGTAGCAAATGGATGAAGATAACAAAAAGGCCTAGTACCTATGAATTCTTTACTAGACTCTTGTCAAAAGAAGGCATGAGTCAAGGTTACAGAGAAAGAAGGTGGAATAAAGGTTAAAAAACCCCACAGGCAGGCCCAAATGCATCAACCGAGGAAATTCTAGATGCAAAGGTAAAAGAAGCTCTGATAAAAAATAGTTAAGTTCTTGATCATATTTTGCATCAGTCGAGCCCAAGGAAAGAACAGAGTTGCTGCTTTCTCCCAGTAAGTCGCCATTTGTTGAGCACTCAACACACCCTAAAACTCCTTTGTCAATTTTCCACTTTTTGGGTACCACTTGATCTTTTCACTATCTAAATTTGATTTTCCTTTTGAGAAATGATTTTGTCTTCACTTGTTCTCTTGACTCTCATCAGTTATTCAGGTTTTTGCAACTCTAAAAAAACCCCATGAATTAAAAAATCCTAACACTTAAATAAGCAATCAACATCCAACACACTTCACCCAAAGTGCTCAAAGATTCATCATCGGAAGAAATTAAAAGGTGAAAAGGAATCACTCAGAAACCCTTAGTCATCGAGCGTCGATCTTCATCGGTATCCGTGAAAGGAAGTTTTTGTTTCATGACAAGTACCACATACGGAGATCGCCAACAACCAATCCCCTTTGGCATTGGTAAAAGGAAAAGGGAGTAATGTTTAAAAGGAAAGGAAATGATATCATCGATAACCGATACCTGACGCGCTTGTCGGCGTCGGAGAAAATCGAATCACGATGAACATTACGACCATGCTAAGGAGTTTTCCCCGATCACAATTTCATGAGGCATTCCGACATCGACATTTTTTTGAAGACGCTAACCCAAAGGAAAATACGTAATAGGTTTATCCCCGATACCTTTTGGCATTAGCAATCCCAGGCTTAGTTTAAGAATGCACAACTTGAAGAAAGTCTCGACTCCGACTAATACTCGCGAGTTAAGTCACCGGTCTTCATTGCCACGTGTCCCAAGCCATTTTCGCCATGTTAGCACCGTACAATGAAATCGATCAGCATCAGAGGTTTTTCGTGGAAGGATATCAACGAAAACGCCCATAACACATTGTCGATCCCCGATCAGCCCACTAGGAAAGCGACACGATGGGACGTTTTAGCGCTAGATATGTTTATACTCAGAGCATTTAAGAGACTAATTAATTCCAAATCTCGCATTAGTTTTTGCTTCGTGTGAGAATCAAAAGGTCGTTTGAAATTACTGATAGAACACATCACCCGCCCCGCCTCCACCGTCAACCCACAATGAATTAAATTGCAAATATTCAATAGTAGATTTGTTTGAAATTCACTCATCACTCGAATTAATTGGTTGATACGACACGGTAAGTTCTTCCCCGATTAAATTCTCTTGAGCCATTGTAAACGATACCATTATGCATGCAAAGAATTTTTCAGATCATCCAAAGGAGAGAGACGATCAATTCAAAAGCTTCTGAGATCCCGTGAGTATCAAACCACAAGGTTTAGCAAGCGTTACAGGTATGTACCAATATGGATTTTCTGTGTTTTCACTTCATATATACAATTTTATCCAATGTCGCTCTGTACACCAGCCCTAAAGGATTGTTTCGATGGCAGGAACAATGCTTCCAATAAATCCAACCACCAAGTGATCTTTGAGAGCATTGAATCTAAAGGAACCAGAGGTAGGAGAAGGATCTTCCTCAGCGGTCGTGAAACAACTAGAATTTTCTCCAAGGCCGAAACCAGTCATCAGGGCGTCTACCAAGAAGGTGTTCACTCAACCTTCGGCCTTTGGAGACACGGAGGAAAGAATAGGGACCAAAGCGGTACTCCCACACTGGGGACAACTCTTCAAGAAGATCGGGGGGGGAATTATCGGAATATATCCCACACAGCGACCCCGATATGAGAAAGCTCGATGATGAAGTTTTTTCGAATATTCAAAGATCATACCTGCACATGGTGGCAAGAAGAACTCCAATGTTCCCCTGCATAGAGATTCTGAAGTGGCTCATCGATCACATGGACACACAAAAATGTTTGATTAACAATTTCAATGGCAAGTGTGTTGGGGTTTTCCTTCCGGTAGAGGTGCAGAGTTACTACAAGATTAGAGACCCAGAGGAGCGAGTGAACACCAATTTCATTGTAAACTTATATGAGCTCCACGACATCGGTTAGATGATGGCTTCATGGTGGAGAGAAGATAAAAGATACACCAATCGGACCTCCGGCTAGTACCAGATGACCAGTTTAAGGGAGTCATATATCTATCTAAAGGCTCTCATTTGTCGGTTGTATGGGGAGAAATATTGTTCCAGGTTTTTAGAAGCTTGGATGCCTCTAGCTTACACAGTGTCCATTTTCGAGAGAGCTTTCAACTAGGGAGCCATCATTTCAAATCAACTGAGCATCTGCATACAATAGGCTCAGATACCGAAAGAAAAAGAGACTCCATTCTTCTACATGTATTCGTATTTATTGGACGTCATGTGCGCCAGAAATGTATTTGTCGGCATGAACTTGAGTTGGCACACCTCAGAACTCTCGGTCCACATTTACTTCGGCGTCTTATGGGAGAACGGGTACAAAACATCCTACTCCCTCATCTGCGATGAATTCATCGCAAGCATTCATGTTATTCTTTTCAAAAAAAAATGTCCAAAACTGTTGGTTACAGCCAAGAAGATGATAGCAAAGGTTGGTCATTGGTATCTGGATGAGCTTGATACCTACATCAGGGTTTTCGAGACGTCTAGAGCACCTCATCTCCTACCATCACATGTTCCTGACCGACTTGTTGTGGGAGAAATCTGCTACCAGACCATCTTGCAAGGTTACAACACTACCCTGGTGAAAGATAAGAAGCGGGCATTTATACCTTATGGATTCCATATAGGTTTCTACCTAGTAAAAGACATCGCTCAGGCCAAGCAGGAAGGACTGTGACAATTAGAGTTTCACTTCCATACTGGTCATTTTTGCAAACATGACCCAAGGGGTTTAGTCTTGAAGCATGCATCGCAAGTGTCATCTTGCTGGCCTTAAACCCATAATAAGTTTGAAGATGAGGTTTTCACCGAAAATGATCAGGATTGGGATGAAGTCGTTGCAAGGATGGCCTACCCTAAGATGACCAGGTTCAAATCCATAAGCCTAGATGAAAATGAAACAATCCTAGAACAATCGAATCAATGGGCCCTCAGGGCCAGAGAATAAATGATAGTGGTCGAAGCAGCAGTTCCCCAGGCAGAGGATGAAATAGTAGAGATTCCCCTAGTAACCTCGGTGCAAGATAGATGTTCCCTCAAGGCTCAAGACGCACGGGAGAGGGGGTTACTCATGTTAGAACGTATGTAGTGGATAATTGATCAGCTGCAATATGACCCGGACATCATAAACATGGCAAGGCTCCCTACCGACAACCAAGATGAAATCTAGACGGGACTGAGTGGCCCTGAATTCATAGACCTTGATGAAATTACTAGGTTAGACAACCCTGAATTCACAATGCCACCGGCCAGATTGCCAACAGGCGTTTCGGCTCAGACAGGTACTATCAAAGCACCTAGGAGGACCGGTGCATCAAACCCTTAAGTGAGATGATAAATATATATGACAATGATGAGAGCCCAGAAGTATCTCTTGTGACCCTTGTACATATCAAAGAAGAAAAGGGACGAGAGAAGACATATTCCCCTATTCCCGACGCCCAAATTTAGGATATTCCACAGAAGGAACAATAAGCCAAGAGTGTCCTAAACACTAAGCTCCCTAATGCACCGGAGACCCGAGTAGATAGTCCTAAGGATGAGCCAAGGTCAGACAAGCCAAAGGTAGAAGCCCCATAGCAGGAAATCAGTGTCTCAACGTTCGATGAACAAGTAAGTACCGAGCCTATCCCCGACGCTTCTATTTCAATCGATACTCCAAACCCTGATGAGAGATAGACAAAATCTTAGTCTTCATATCACAATGAGGAAGTTCAAGAACACAATCTTGAACAAGTATATGCCATCAGAAGTCTGGGAAATACACTCACCTAGGGACATCAGAAAATTCTCGAACCTGTGGACAAAGTAGCCAGCATACATGCCATAGCTTATGATCAGAAAAGGAAGGCTATCATCTATAGGACCACCAAGAAAAGGAGGATCACAATATATCGCTTCATCCTCATCACTACAGAGGAACATCTGATCAACATAGAGCATGTTAAGATGTATGAACTCATCGGTGCAGGGATGGAAATCACAGATGCCACCCTGGACATAGCTAAAAGATATGAAGAGGAGTTGGTTGCTTCCCTGAAGGAACTATAACATTTAGGCCACTTGGAGAAATACTATCAGGACACCACACATGCCGCGGTGTACCTAAGGAGCGAATTCAAGGAGGCCTACAACAAGTTCACAGATGAATGACACCTATTCACTGCAAGGATAGACGAGCTTCAAGAAGACACCCTCATGGCACTTGTGATGTGAAAAGATATGGAGAGATGGTACGAGAAAGTGCAGCAGGCCATGGAAAGAATCAAGTATATCAACGCAGTGCAAAAGGGTCGAGACGTCAAAGAGAACGACATCCGGGTTTTAAGAGAAAGCAGCGTCGAACGCATCAAGAAATCGACCGAGTATTAGGAAAAAATGGCTTGGGAACCTCATCAGGATATTTAAGAAAAATGGGCCAAGTGTGAGAAGAGATGGTTCAAAATCAACAAGGCAATGAAGGATATCAGACTCCCCGATTTTGGCACGTCCGATGACTTTGTCGACTTGCGCAACATAGTCAAATCTCACACCGAGCAAGATTCATCATGGGCCGAATAAATAACAAAGGTGACAGACAGATCGCCAGGTCAGGTGCAACAGTTTATGGAACACCTGATCAAAGCTCGGGCTACGCTACAACAGTTAAGTGCCAGTATAGTCAAGTATAGGGCACATGCGGTAGAGATAAGAGAGATTCACTCGGTCTCGATGGAACAGCATAGATTCCCATACGCCAACACCTGCGAGGATGTGTTCATCAAGTGGTCAAAGTACGAGAGGATTCACCCTCTTAAGTTATATCTTGAGATGACTCGTAGAAAACTCATAGGAGAGAATGCCATGTGGCGAATTTTGTTTTGCTTATCTACACTTTAGTTGTTATTTTTAGTTAATTTTATGTTATAAAGAAGAGCATCGACCGAGTAGTTAATGGTCGATGGTTGTTGCAATAAACTCTCATTTTGGATTTGTTAAGAATTATTTCGGAGTTGAATTTAATAGAGAAGTCCTTTTGGACCAGAGACAAGTTTGTGTTTTCATCAAATGTGTGCATGATTGGATGTGGAGAAGAATTATTTCCTATTTCGTCTCATGAATGGATGCAGTAACGAGTAAGAGCTATTAAATCTGTTGATAAGTTATATGATGCAATGTTTTATAGTTCTTTCTTTAATGATAAAAATATATCATTGTGTTATTATGCGATTGATGACTAAAGTTAAGTGAATTATTTTACTTGCCATTATTTATCACATGCATGTTTTCTTCTGATAATTTGTATCTCGGTCGGTAATTGGAATACTCACATGGTTAATGTATTAGTACTAGGCATGTGGTATATAATCACTCTCTGCATGTTGATTAGAGGGTTATCCCAAGCTCAACCTCTTCTCCAATAGTTAAACATGTTCTCGTTTTGTTACCTAGTTGGTTTATACCGGCTTCCCATCTTATATATGTCCCATCTAAGAGAAAATACAAGAAGAGAGAACGTTTGAACTAAAAGAGAGACCTTCACAAGAAAACTTAAAGCCCATCAATTAATTGGCCATATCGTAAGATATGGAGAACCATTCTGCCATTAAACGTTGTAGAGTCTAATTAGGCCTCAATGGTGGGTTTGGTTCTTGTTGTTGAGTTAAAGGGATTCGAGACCCATCAAAAAAGTGTACCAATGATATATGCAGCTGTGGAGAATTGGCAAGTATATCAACAAGCTTCTGTAGTGGAGGTAGAAGGTACAATCACCAAGCAACCTGTTTCTATTTTAATTGACCCTAGATATAATATTAGTTATGTCTCTCCACGAGTTGTTGAAGCATGTGCCTTACAGAGGAGGAAACGTGCAAAATCATGGTTAGTTCAATTAGCCACAAGAACTAAGAGAAAAGTGGTTGAGGTTATAGAATCATGTCCATTTGAGATGAGTGGACTACAAAATCAGGTAGTCCTAAATATCCTACCCCTAGGCTCATAGGACATGTTGTTGGGTATGGATTGGTTAACTGCCCACAAGGAAAATCTGAAATGTTATGAGAAAAATTTAAAATGTGAAGATGAAGAAGACAATGCAAGATTTTTGCAATGCATTCGGAAGCTGGTTTCAATAAGGCAAAATCAATGTTACAACTTAGGAATTTTAGTCGAAAAGGGTGTCCCTTGTATGCTATACAAGTGCTTAGCTTAGTACAAGGTTGAATATCACCCCATGTTATGGGAGTTTAAGGATGTATTTCCAAAAGAGGTGCCTGGAATACCTCCAAGGAGAGATCTTGATTTTTCAATAGATCTTGTGCTTGGAGCAGTATTAATCATGGGTTAGATGTTAGAATGAAACATAAATTGAATACAAAAATTTGATACATCATATTTCGGGACAGGAAAAGTATTTCTTTTATTGATATCACAATGTTTACTTACAACAAAGGTCAGTGACTGCTCCACGAACCTGGTTCGGGCTCCTCTTCACCAAGCTCCAACTGGGCTTCCACGTATCTTTCTCCTCTCACACTTCTTCTAGGGAAATGGCATAGGCTTATGATGGAGGGAAAAGGCAAGAATGGGAAATTTTGATGCAAATCTCACCAGGTGGATGCAATTATTTGGGGCAAGGAGGGAATGTGAAATGGGCAGAGTTTCATTGTTCTTATGCTTATGTTATGAATTAGACTGCAACACCTCCTTTTATATGACAAAAGGATAGTTATTCGGTTGGGTGATAGGCTATAGGCGGTGGATCAGTTGGGAAACTACCCAATATCCCGTAATCTCAATGAATTCCTTGCAACTTTTTAATTTTTGCAACTTTTGTGGGTATATGTGGGTTGTAATGGTGCAGCTAGCATATGTACACGAGTTGTAGTGGTGAAAAAAGCATGTGTACACAGGCAGTAGTGGTGCAGGGCATGTACATCTTCAAAAATAGTGTTTTTAAGAAGATTTGTTCAATGATGGCTTGGCAAAAATAGCAAGAGGGCCTGATGCCAGGTATACATGTATGGTGAAATTTAGGGTTATAAAAATTATGATCATTCTAAGCATAAGAAATATCCTTCTAAGGATTCAAAAAGGAAGGATAAGAGCGGATTCCAGAAAAAGGGATTCAGGCCACTTCCATACAAGAATTCAAAGAAGGGTGCATAGTTTGGTCATCCAAGCGGAGGTGTACACCAGAAAAATTTTCCATCTCTAAGTGGAAATAAACCAACATAGCAACCAAGAGAAAGAGAAAAGGATCCCAAGAAAGGACCTTTGCAATGTTAGGGATATGGAGAACCGCACCTATTGAGGGATGATCCTGATAGACAACAGGATAGAAAGAAAATTTATCATGTACAAGAAGCAGCTATGGTCAATGATGTGGCCAGTAGTGTGTTGAGCACTCAACACACCCTAAAAATCCTTTGTCAATTTTCCACTTTTTGGGTACCACTTGATCTTTTCACTATCTGAATTTGATTTTTCTTTTGAGAAATGTTTTTGTCTTTTCTTGTTCTATTGACTCTCATTAGTTATTCAGGTTTGTGCAAATATAAAAAAAACCCATGAATTAAAAAGGCATAACACGTAAATAAGGAATCAACAGCCAACACACTTCACCCGATGCGCTCAAAGATTCGACATCGAAAGAAATTAAAAGGTGAAAAGTAATCACTCAGAAAACCTCACTCGCCTAGCGTCGATCTTCACCGATATCGATGAAAGGAAGTTTTTGTTTCACGAAAAGTACCACATACAGAGATCGTCAATAGTCAATCCCCTTCGACATTAGTAAAAGGATAAGGGATTAATGTTTAAAATAAAAGGAAATAATATTGTCGATAGTCGATACCCGATGCGTTTGTCGGAATCGGAGAAAACTGAATCATGATGAACATTGTGACCATGCTAAGGAGTTTTCCCCGATCACTGATTCCTGAGGCATTCCGACATCGAAATTTTTTTGAAGACTCTATCCCAAAGAAAAATACGTGATAGGTTTATCCCTGATCGTTGATCCCTGATACCTTTTCGGCATCGACAATCCCAGGCTTAATTTAAAAACGCACAACTTGAAGAAAGTCCTGACTCCAACTAATACTCACGAGTTAAGTCACCGGTCTTCATTGCCACATGTCCCAATCCAATTTCCCCACATCAGTACCATACGATGAAATCGATCGGCATCATAAGTTTTTCAAAGAAGGATATCAATGAAAACGCCCATAACACATTGTCGATCCCCGATACACCCACTAGGAAAGAGACACGATGGGACATTTTAGCGCTAGATATGTTTAGATTCAGAGCATTTAAGGGACTAATTGATTCCAAATATTGCATTAGTTGTTGCTTCGTGTGCAAATCAAAAGGCCATTTGAAATTACCAATAGAACACAACACCCGTCGTGCCTCCGCCATCAACCCACGATGAATTAAATTACAGAAATTCGGCAATAGATTTGTTTGAAATTCACTCATCACTCGAATTAATTGGTTGATACGACACGGTAATTTCTTCCCCATTTAAATTATCTGGATCCATTGTAAACGAGACCATTCTGCTTGCAAATAAATTTTCAAAGCATCCAGAGGAGTAAGACGAGCAATTCAAAATCTTTCGAGATCCCATGAGTATCAAACCACAAGGTTTAGCAAGCATTACAGGTATGTACCAGTCTGTATTTTCTATGTTTTCACTTCATATATACATTTTTATCCAATGTCTCTATGTACACCAGCCCTAAAGGATTGTTTCAATGGCAGGAATAATGCCTCCAAGAAAACCAACCACCAGGCGATCTCTGAGAGCGTCGATGTTAAGGTCCTAACCCGCACATAGGTAGATCAATGTATTCGGATGTAATAAAGGTCAATATTAATAAGACCTTTCAATAAAATAGAATAAGGCGGATGTAAGAAGACCTAATAGAAGCTTCCGCTTCTAGAAGGATC
>ML833926.1:20489-71100 GCA_009831015.1 Picea engelmannii
GCTAGGACGGATGACTCCGGCAGTAAGGAGTTCCTGGACCATTTTTTCAATTTCATTCTTCTGGGCAAATGGGTGGCGATATGGACGTATGTTTGGGGGAAGGCTTCCGGGGACAAGGGGAATGGAATGATCATGGACACCGCTAGGTAGGAGACTCTTAGACAATTAGGTATGCCTACATGTTGAACCCTAGTGTATTCCATAGGGGGGTTTTCCTGCTATAGAAGAACTAGCGACCATACTGGGGAAACCTCTAGGGTTTTAGGGGATTTTATGTGTGTTTGATTGGTTTTTACCTTTTGAGTTTCTTTTTGAGTCTGTCGAGTCTTTAGGGGATTCTGGTCACCTGTTGGTGCCATACCAGTTCTCCTTGCCCTGTCAGTATACCTGTTTGTCTTATTTTTTGAGGAGTTACAGAGGTGTATGCGACCTGTAGTGGGTCTGCACACGTACATACGCGCCCTGCTTTTAGACAACCAACGTACATACACAGGCTATTGAAGTATCAATTGCGTGCCTGTGTCAAGAAATTTTTCTTTAAGAAGAGGCAGTCAACCTCTTCCCTGATTGAAGTATGAATTCTCAGGGTTTCTTGATTAAGTACAATGTCTCTATTTTTACAGTCGAAGCCCGGGTTTGATGTCAGTTTGGTTATCTCTTCAAATATTTCTTGTGTTTAGTTTAGAAGGGTTTTAGGCAAGTATTCGAGTCTTTTTGATCAGCCTGTTAGGTGTCTTTGGTGACTCCTTGAGATCCGCAGTGGGCCAGAGGTCAGTTCTCAGTCTTGTCTTGTTTTTCACTTTTCCCCCTTTCGCTTTCTTTAAAGAAAAAGAATTTATTTCAAGTTTCTTGTTTGAAGCATAAAAAAAAATAGAAAAAGTTTTCATTTCTTTGTTTTGTTAAGTAGTTGGGTTGATTATTTTGCTTGTTAGGAAAAATAGTTCTTTTCTTAAGTTGTTTACTGATTGATTAGAACATTAAGTAGCTCGTAGTCGAGCGAAATTTCGTTTTAGGTTTTCCTTTAAAATATCTTAGAAAATGTAGTTATGAAAAGTTGGTTAAAGAGTTAGTTGCAAATTGTTATTTGTTAAATAGAAGTAATTTTGCTTCTAGTTTCGTTTGTTTCTCCTTCTTCGTCTCTCAAAACACGCCACTAGTTTCATTGTCGTTTCCTTGACTTAAAATAATCCATTTAAAATTAACGCTAATTTAAAATCAACTAGACTTTATGTTTGTAGGGTCAATCAACTAGTCTAGGCTAAATCCTTGAATTAGGTTGGAGAGGAAACTCTTCAAGGATTACAGACTAACATTGGAGTCAGTGCTAAGGAGTGTAAAAAGTCGAGTAAACGTGAAATTTATCCGGGAACCCCCTCTAACAAAGGGGCTAAATACAAGGTCGCGTGCAGAGAGGTAGTGGAGATAACCCCTCCAAAGCCAGATCAAGCGTAGTGGGGAACACATATTGAGGACTTGTTGTGGGATATTGTTGGTTGTATTTTCATATAGAGCTTCATGGACCCCGAATATGTTTAGGATCCTCAGTGTTCTTTTGGATCACTTGCTTCCGATACCCTCGGTAGGTTTTGGGCTTACTTACCATGCTCATTGCGGTCCACCCGATTGTCGACTGTACCCTCCTGGTGACTATTCACGAGCTAGAAACCTAGTTGCCTTTATTTTAGAGACTTACATAGATGACTGTGGGGATATACCGTGATACCTTGTTACACATCAAAATTACTCATTACGATGATGGCCTAGTGTCGTCATTACCAAATTTCGTAAGTGTCACAAATATCATAATGTCATCTTGCCCATGTTGTGTCTCGGATGACATTATGAAGAACACTTACAAGACACCTCAAAAGACTAGTTTTGAAGAGGAGAAGTCATTTGGAAAATAGTCAAGTCTTTTGCCACTGAGAAAACCACTAAAAAATCAATTTTGGAAGGCAACGCTCCCCTATACACTATCAACAAGTGCCAATGCTTTGCTGCCTCTTTTGGGGGAGCGTTCCAATGCTCTGTGCCCCATTCTGAGGGAGCGCTGGCTTTTTTGAGTGAATCTTTGGATTGTTGAGAGAAATCAGGGAAGAACCCCTTCATATCTAGAGTTGGTTGGGTTTGGATCTGAGGTCAAGGCTCGAATTTAGGAAAGATCCACAACTAAAGGAGAATAATCCTCAACTTATCCCAAGGATCTCTTAAATGGTTAGACCTCTCCAAGCCTATATAAGGAGGCCTCTTCATGGTGAAAGGGGAGTCATTGTGAAGTATCAAACTTATGATCTCATAAGTGAGATATCATTGAAGCATCAACATTCTGTGTGGATTATTTGAGCAAGGGTCTGGATAAAGGGATCTTGGTGAAGCTACTGCACTACATCCATGAATGTAAGCACCACTTTGTTCTCATTATTATAAATCTATGCTTGGCATGTTTCCTTTAAATTTTGCGTACATTTCATGAACTTGTTTCTTTCATAGATTCATTATGAAGCTAATCATGGTAAAGTAGGAAGTATCATTATTGTTTCTCATTGTACCAAAGGACCTTTCGAATAACTTGGAGATCAAAATCAACCTGGATCGAGCAAGGAAAAACGTCGGTAAAAAGGTATTTACTATTCTTCCTTCCTCTTCTTTGATAGTTAAGATTTATAAAAAGGAATGCCAGTGTCCACAATAACACTTTCTGTCTTGGAGTTATAGATCTAGTATCCAAGAAGAAATCCACTTGTCCACAGGGGGATAATCCTGTAACAAAAATTGGCGACTCCACTGGGGAGGGATCTTGATTTTTGTTTCCTTTCCTAGATCTTGTCTTGGTATTTTGCTCATTATTTGACCTTCTCCATACTGTCTGTTTGATTCTTAGATTTGATTGATTGACTCTTTATTTCATCATATTCAATTTGATTGACTGAGTTTGCTTTATTTTTTTATTTTCTGGGCATTTTTATGAATTTTTAGAGGCTAGCACTCCCCTACCTCTTCTACTAGAGCATTGGCACTCCATGCTAGTCTTACACAGAGCATTGGAACACTCTGGTGATTTTTACACCAGAGCACTGCCCCTTTTTTGTGAAAAATCTTCTAGGGTTTCATTCTCTAAGGTTCATTTGGCACTTGCTCAGGGTCTCATAGTCTCAGTACATCTTTGTCTTGGCCTTCAACACTTTGTTTTCTAAGAATTGGTCACCTTTTGTTTGAAATTTTGGCATTTTATTTCCTTATTTTGAAGTCACTCTTTGTCTTTAATGATTTAGAGTCAACTTACTATTTTACTCTCATTTATCTGACTGAGTGGAAGCTTTTGTGAGGAAATCCAAAGTTCTGTGAACCATTCCATTTGATCTTTGAGGTCAGTTTTCCAACATTTCTCTTTTGTTTGATATTTTTGGTTTTCTTTTTGCAAGTTTTGTCATCTTTGTCTTTCTTGTTTAAATCACGACGAGAGTGTGTTTTTGTTTGTGTGAAACTTGCTTCTGATTGTCTGAATCTCATTGATATTAAAGTCTGAATGACATAGCTAGATTTACATCAGATTGATTATCATTCACACATAAAGTGAAAGGATACATTTTTTATGATTGTTTTTGGATATTAGAAAGGAATTCTATGAAATCTTTAGCATTATACTGGATTTGATTGAGAAACAATTGTTTGAGGATTCTGCATCTTAGTGTTTGACAGTGAAAAGAACATTCTTCTCTTTCCCTTAATGAAGCATTCATTAAAAAAAAGGACTGCTTATCATTTATTATGCAGTTTTTTGGGGGATTGAGTCATAATACCATCAGTTTCACTTTCATTTGGTCTCGGTGCTTCGTGAACTCCGAATCCATTCGGGGTCCTCTAGAGTTCTACCAATCCACTTGTCCTTAGTTCTCTCGAAGGATTTCAGACTTTTTATCTTGCTCATACGTTCAGATCAGACTGTTGACTGTACCTTCCTAGGGGATGACTATGAGTTGGTGTCCTTAGTAGCCATAATATTTAGGTACTTACATAAGGTGATGGTGAAGGGAAGTCTCACTGTACCTGGAACATACGTTGGTTAAACTCACTCGGTCTCCTTGGAGGGTAAATCCACAATTACTGCGTGGAAGCTTGCACCAAGGCATAAGTCCGTTAAGCATGTCGCCATCTTAAATGTTCCACCATATCCTAGCCCCTTCTTGACTTGATCACGCGACGTTAGATTTCATCTCCAACTTGTATGGTCATCGAGAGAAGGTTTTGTTTGCTTGGTTTGATTCCTAGATTTGATTAGTGCATGTTGTTTCTTTTTAGTTAGTTGGCCATAGATTTTTTCCGTCGACTTTTTTCCGCCAACATCGACCCTCCACACCATTCGCGTAGGGTACAGGGACTTTCCCCAGAAAATATGGATGATTCTAACCCTTTACCCCCTCATTATATGGAGGTCTCTCCTCAACAGAGTGAGGTCCATGACCTTATAACCTCACAGGAGGAAGTTTCCACCTCTTTAGAATATTTTCGAATTGTTATGGATACTTTGGAGGCTTTCCGCATTCCTGCGGGATATGAAAGGCGTTTTCTCCAGATGAATTTAGCCAGATAACTTGTTGTCATTGATCCTTCTGAAATTTTGACCGGGTCTCATTCAAATCCTTGGGTCAAAAACCCCCTTTGGACTTCTGATATAGTTCAAATCCCACCTCACACTGTGCAATACCTTTACGGATTAGGGACAGGGGCTGATATACCTATCGTATCCCAAATACCCAAAACATCTATTACATATACTGTACCTTTATATCATTTTACTGCTACAACTGTTAGTTCCATTGCACCATCTGTTGGTCCGAACATGCAGTATGTTGGTCCAAGTTCCACTATTTCTTTCCAGATGGCCCATTCTACGATGGTCCCTCGCGTTGCGACTATTCCCACCGGTAATTTGGTGGTTATCCAAGCTCCCATTGGTACACCACTATCATCTAGGCCTTCCTCATCACTTCCCCTTGGGTACAAAGCAGTGAATTCTTTTGTTGTCAACACTACCCAAGTTATACCTGGAAGTTCTATACCTACACCACAACCCAGAGGGACCGACCTTGGTGGCTCTAATCCATTAAGTGACACCGATCATTCATTTACATCTGGTTTCAAAATTCCATAGACTCAACCTCATGCTGGGGGGAAACCTCCATTTGAGGGGAAACCTCCTTTCAGAGGGCAACCTTCGTTTGGAGGGAAGCTTATGTTTGGGGGTAAACCTCTATTTGGAGGGAAACCTCATGTTGGAGGTCAACCTCAAACTGGAGCCCATCATCAACCCTCTAGACAAAATGCGTCTACAACGCCCAATCCTTGACACACTCCTTTTCTGAGAAATCCACTATTCCTTGGGGGGTAACATTCTCAAGGACAACAACAACCTTATCCTCCTTATGGAAAAAATGTCTATCCACCTTATGGAAAAAATGTCTATCCACCTTATGGAAAAACCCATCAACCAAACTATAATCCTCAAAACCCATCAGGTTATCCTCTGCTCGCACATGTTTCTCAACCCTCCTCGAATCCTGTTTACTCTGGTCAAAAACAATCGTATGCAGGAGGACCTACTGGTTACAATTATCCACCTAATCCAGTTTACAGTCCTACTGGTGTCCCTATGCCACACCAATATCACCCTCAGGTTAACTGACAACTACTGTTTCTTGCTACTCTGGATCTCCTAGACTTGTCTTGGTTGACCAATGATCCTATCCTACATTATCCTTTCTGGCTAGTGATTCTGGCTAAACTACCTTCTGATATTCCAAAACTTGACGGTAAACCTGGAGAATACCTAAATAACCATGTGATGACTTTCCATTTATGGTGTTCATTGAACTCCTTAATGGTCGACTCTATCCGTTTACGTCTTTTTCAGCGAACACTTATGGGCTCAACAACCAAGTGGTATATCGAACTTCCACGCAGTTCTTTCCAAGATTTTAACTCCCTTTCCATGTCCTTTCTCACGCACTTTCAACTACCCATTCGATACGAGACAGGTACCAAAATCTTGACCTCCCTTCGTCAAAAAAACTCTGTGCATATCTCTGATCATATTCATGAGTGGAGACGACGACAAAGGTTGATCAATGCAGTCATTCTTGACCAATTATTGGCGGAATGGTTCACTAAATCACTATTACCCCCTATTGCTCGTGATGTATCCATGGGTGGTTTAGAGTAGGAAGTATCATTGTTGTTGCTCATTGTACCACAAGACCTTCCGAAGAACTTGGAGATCGAGATCATCCTGGATCGAGCAAGGACAAACATCAGTAAAAAAGTATTTACTATTCTTCCTTCCTCTTCTTTGATAGTTTAACTTTATAAAAAGGAATGTCAGTGTCCACAATAACAATTTCTATCTTGGAGTTAGAGGTTTAGTATCCAAGAGGAAATCCACTTGTTCACAGGGGGATTATCCTGTAACATACCTAGGGCAGAATTCGGGACATGATTTGCAGAGTATACCTGGAGGGTGCTTTCGTGTTCGAGTTGCACTTGCACCGATAAGTTTGTCTAGTGTTGGCTGGCGTGACTATATTAGGAGGAACCGACTATTTTTGACCTTGGAGTGGAAGCTCTCAGTCTGTATAACCCTCTGATCACTGACTTGTCAGCGCCACTTTTGATACAGCTTGCCCCTCCAAGGGTAACACATCACGAGCGCCAGATAGTCCTACAAGCAATGATGGAAGAAAGTGTTGCTACTTGCACTTGCACTGGTAAGTTTCTCTAGTGTTGGCTGGCATGAATGTATTCAGAGGAATCGACTATTTTTTACCTTAGAGCAGAAGATCTCGGTCCGTATAACCCTCTGATCATTGACTTGTTGGTGCCACTTTTGATACAGCTTTCCCCTCCAAGGGTAATACATCACGAGCATCAGATAGTCCTCACACTCCCTCTACGACTGCCACCACTGGGGGCGTTCTGCCTCCTAACCCACCTTTGCTGGTCTAGACCACAATGGTCTTGACCACCTATACTTTGGGAAGCGGTCTGATTCTATCTATGGCGGCGATCATTACACCGTTCACACAGAGTGCGACGGGTCCTTCGTTTTCACCTACTCCAACCTACAGACCATGGGTCTGGGGGCAGGGAGCTCAAACACTCCTTTGCAAGGGTCCATGGGGGGCACCTCAACCCCTTATAATGCTTTCCCTTATGAAGGAGGTCATATACCTCCTTCGTCCCCCTCGCTCGGCGGTGCTCCCCAGCAACCTGTCAGGCCAAACATGAACTACAGCTTGTTCGGAGTAGGTAGTCTAGGACCTTCTTCCTACACCATGTTGGTGGGTTCAATGTCATTCTCTTTGTTTGGTGAATTTGGAAACAATGCTTTCTCGTCAGTTGCCAGCTCGGCAGGGGGAAAACCTGGTTTTGGACCACAAAATCCTGTGCAGGGTACTATTCCTACACATGGGGCAAACACAAGAGTCTTCTCCTCACAAGGACTCTGGAATATGTGGCAGGGAGCAGTTCCCTCATCAGGGATGTTGATCGGGGCAAACCCCTTCCATGGTCAATGGAACTCCAGGAAAGGCTTAGTACTTATGCCCATCAGATCGGTAGGGGGAAACCCTTTCCAGAATCTTTGGAACACGATGTAGAGAGAAAACCCCATGAAACTCGCAACGCCCACTTACGAGAATCAACTGATGAGTTCCCAACAAACACATTATCTGTACACTGGCCAAGGCCATGGTATTTACTAGAACCTTGGTCAACAACCTAACTTTTCCTGGCAGCCTCGTGTCAGTCAAACTCTAGGATATTTTCTTCTTGTACATAGTCAACATCCCAAACTACCGTTTTTCGCGACGTTACATTTGCCAGACTTTTCAAGGTTGTTAAACAACCCAATCTGTCACAATCCACGTTGGCCTCCCATGCTAACAAAATTTTCCTCGAACATTCTAAAGTTTGAAGGTAAGGCTAATGAAGATCGAGGCAATCATGTGACCACATTTCCACTATGGTGCTCATTGAACTCTCTGCGAGACGACTCTATAAAGTTGCGTATGTTTCAATGCACTCTTATAGGGAGTTCTGGGAAATGGTACATCGAGCTCGACCACTCAAGATACTCCTGCTTTAGCGATTTGGCAATGGTTTTTCTCAACCATTTCCAACTACCTGTGAGATATGATGATGACACCGAATTGCTAGCCAACTTTGAGAAGACGAAGGCTGATCATATCTTGGATCACATCCGATAATGGTGGCGTCGGAAGAGTTTGATAAAAGTACTGGTCCCTCTGACTTTCCTGCTGGAGTGGTTCCTTACGTCTTTGGTACATCAGTTATCCAAGGACGTTGCAATGTCGGGAGTTTTTTCCGAGGAAAAGGCGATATACTCTCAGTCTGGTCTTATCTTGAACTAATATACTCTCAGTCTGGTTTACTCTACGAATTTTTTCCAGATGCGCCGCGGTCTATCCTTGACAAGTCCAGACACAAGTCTGGACCAGATGTAGATGGAATAGTTGTTTCAGCACAAGAAAAGACCAATGATCAGCTATCGAATCAATTGCAACAATTGTCGATACAACAAACAGCGGCCAACCAAACCTCTAGTTCGGTTTCTCCCCCTACCCAAATGTCGGATGTACACAGTGTGCAATCGACAAACCCAAAGGTCAACCAATATTCCGACAGAAAGAAAAAACAACAAAACAAAAAGGGTAAGGGGGATAATAAACCCACAAAAAATGCTAGCGGGGGCAACACAGAGAAAAGGAAGTCAAAGTATCCATGTAATATTTTCATGGAGGACCATCCGACTTACCTGTGCCCTAGGTTGCGGAGGCGCAAAAGTTATTGGTGTAGCAACAACCTACTGTGTTAATGAACCCATTTCCACATGGGAAAAATTTGACTCAAGCCTCTTTGAGTGCAGATGGGGGCAGTTAGGGACCCCCTCCATCTTCTAGTAATCCCTCAACTCTAAACGTTTATATGATGAAAGGTGACGCTTACATAGAAACTAGGGCACACTATTACAAAATTCCAGAAATTGTTGAAAAGGGTAAGGAAGACGTAAAGCCATTTGTTCCTCTCCAGATCAATAAGACAATGGGAGAAAAAATGACACACATCCCGAAAGAGGAATTCAAGTAAGCTTTGCATAATCCAAATGCAAG
Organism: Picea engelmannii; assembly: GCA_009831015.1. Taxonomy (NCBI): domain Eukaryota; kingdom Viridiplantae; phylum Streptophyta; class Pinopsida; order Pinales; family Pinaceae; genus Picea; species Picea engelmannii. The sequence continues at coordinate 29,675 of ML833926.1, forward strand.
GGCCACTCAGAATTACTCTATGGTGGAGGATTTGTCACAAATCCCTTGCACGATGTCTGCTTTGGAGGTCCTCCAGAGCTACCCTTTTCAAATAAATGATATGTTAGCTGCCTTAGGATATGCTGAGACCTGTAATCCGGGAATGATCATGTTTGATATGACCGACTTGAAACCTTGTCTCCCATACCACATTGCATTTCAGATAGTAGTGGCTCACCCCACAAAATATTTTACTCGAAATATTTTCTGCATGGTGGTTGATGAGGGTGCCTCGACATGCGTGATGTCGTTGGTGTGTTGGAAAGCCATTGGCCAACCCGTTTTGTCTTCGTCACCTACTATTCTTACTAATTTCAACGATTGTTCTTTCAGACAACATGGAATCATCCATTCTTTCCCCGTGTAGTTAGGAGGGAAGACAGTGTGCATCGAAGTTGAAGTGGTCGATGTGCCTCTCGACTACAACCTGTTGTTAGGAAGGAGTTGGACCTATGCAATGCATGCAGGGGTTGACAAATTTTTTTGGTTCTTGTTGTTTCTACACGAGGGTCGAATCGTAACCATTGATCAGTTGTCCTTCTCCGGGCCTGATCCTTCATTGAGGGCATCCACGGTCCCGATGATTGATAACCCTTATCTCGATGTCATCAATGTGGGGGTTGGTTTGTGCCCACCTTTGATGGGTACTTTCGATTACCCGCCTCTTTATGGTGATGTCAAGATGATATCGACTGTCCCCGACCAACCATGTGCTGAAATCTTTCAAGTGTCGTTGTTTCGTAGGACTTAATTTAATAATTTGTGGACTCTTCCTTCCCCATCAGCCTCGATGGAAGGGACAAGGCATCCTAGCATGGCCATGCCCTTTTCCATGCAGATGTTGTGTACTCTATTTTCCAACAAGCCTTGACCGAACCCAATCCGACTCCCGCACAAGAGCTAGATCCAGTTCTTGAGCCTATCTAGGCTAAAGGTTCCCTCACCACTACCGATTCTTTAGACTTGGTATTGGCCTCCGACGAGGTGATTTTAGAGGCATTGACTGGTCTGGAAAGACCCTGGGATGATCTCCATCATAGATCTTATTTCCTCCCAGAGTTAAGAAGAATAGAGGTAGGAGAATTCGTGTTGACTAGAACTGGAGATAGGTCTTGTACTATTAATCGTCTGGCTACGCACGTAGTTTATGTTGAGCGTAATATAGAAACCATCACTGAAATGATACCTATTGACATCTCTAGAACCCCTGGCGTCATGGAGAATGTCTTCGTCAGAGCGAACTACTCCCTCGAGGAGATTCGGATCTATACATATTTATTTAAGGAATTTTGCGATGTTTTTTCCTGGTCTTATGAGGAAATGCCAGACATTGATCCAAGAATCGTCAAACATTAAATAACAACTTATCCTGATGCCAAGCTGGTTCGACAGAAGATTCATCCGGTTAATCCTCAAAAAGAAGCAGCTATTAAGGCTTAAGTAGAGAAACTTCTCAAAGTCAGTTTCATTTACCCCGTTCAGTTGACTCAATGGGTGTCAAATATTGTTCTGGTCAACAAAACGTAGGGAACGATTCGTGTATGTTTGGACTTCCATGATTTGAACAAGGCCTGTCCAAAGGATCATTTCCCCACCCCATTCATTGACCAGATTGTCATTCAATGCACAAGCCGTGAGTTATTTTCTTTCATCGATGATTTTTTGGGATACAATCAGATACACATTAAGCCCAAAGACCAACATAAAACAACTTTTATCTATCTATGGGGTACATTTTCTTATCGGAAGATGCCTTTTGGCCTGAAGAATGATGGAGCCAATTTTCAGCGGGCCATGTATTTTTCTTTCCATGACCTAGGACACATAGTCGAGGCTTATCTCGATGATTTAGCATCACGATCTCGTAAGAGAGCTAATCATCCCACACACCTCCGAATAATCTTTGAACAATGTCGCTACTATCAGATTGACTTGAATCTGAACAAGTGCAATTTTTGCATGACGTCGATTCGTCTTGTAGGTTTCATAGTTTAGATAACAGGGATCATGGTCAATCCTCTGAAGGTTGAGGCAATAATTCAATTACCTCTACCGTGCATAGTCCCTCAGCTTCAAAGCTTATAGGGTAAAGTGAACTTTCTTTGGAGTTTTATCACAAACTATGCTGAAATCAATAAAGGGATAATGCGTTTACTGAAGAAGGGAGTCCCTTTCCATTGGGATGAAGCCGCCCAACACTCTTTGAAAGCGTTGAAACACGCCCTCACGTCTACCCCTATGCTCCGGGCTCCCAATTATAATAAAGATTTATTATTGTACTTGGTCATCGCAGAGTCCAACATCGATATGGTCTTAGTTCAAGAGGATGATCTCCTCAAAGAGCATGTGATTTATTACTTGAGTCGAGGTCTGGTTGGACCAGAACTCAACTACTCCCATGTTGAGAAGCTTGCGTTGGTAGTAGTACATGCTGTCTAGCGGTTCCGTCATTATATTCTGCTTCGTAAGACCATTGTTGTTTCCATTGTGAATCCATTTTAGTATGTGTTGAAAAGACATGTCATCGATGAAAATATCAGTAGATGGATCATTATCCTCCAGGAATTTGAATTGGATTTTGTTTCCGCAAAATCCAAAAAGTCACTAGTCTTTGTGGAACTTATCTTGGAACTTCCAGTCAAATAAGGTGATGCTATGCTCGAAGAGTCACTGATTAAAGGAGATATTTTTCTGATTTCATCTTCGAACCCCTGGTATGGAGATATACTAGTCTATCTCTAGACTTTGAAGTGCCCCGCCTCTGCTTCTTGCGATGAGCGTCGACGTATACGCCATCAGGAAAAAAACTATCTCATACTCGATGACACTTTGTATCATTGAGGTGTAGATTGCATACTTCGTCAGTGCCTCATTCATGAAGAAGCGAAACTCGTTCTTAATGACTGCCACACTGGAGCATGTGGTGGTCATTTGTCTGGGTTGGAAACAACCCAAAAGATTCTACGAGCCGGTTACTTTTGGTTGACATTAATCAAGGATTGCATTGAATCAGTCAAGAAGTGCCACCCATGCTAGTTCTTCTCTTGAAAGAAGAGGGCACACCCCGCTCCCATGTTTCCAGTCATTAACGTTGGTCCCTTCACCAAGTGGGGGATTGATTTCACTAAATGCCACCCGACTTCAGCCAGGGGGAATTATTATATCATCGTAGTGGTAGAATACTTCACAAAGTGGGTTGAGGCTATGCCAACATTCAATAATGATGGCGAGACAACAACTCTCTTTATTTTCAATCAGATAATATCAAGGTTTGACATCTCGAAGGGGATTGTCACAGACCATGGCAGTCACTTTCAGAACAAAATGATGTTTGTGTTAACATCAAAGCTTGGGTTGAGGCAAGAGAATTCATCACCCTACTAACCATAAGAGAATGGTCAGGTAGAAGCTGTGAATAAGTCCCTTAAGACTATTCTGTAGTGAACAATCAATTCTACCAAGTCAAATTGGTATTTGATGTTGTACTCGACATTGTGGGCCTACCGAACATCTGTAAAGACTGTCACTGGTTTCTCACCTTTTCAACTCGTTTACGGTCTGGAAGAAGTCTTTCCAATAGAGTGGCAGATCCCATCTCTAAAGTTGGCAGTACAGTTATTTCCAGACACTTCATCGCTTGAGGAACACTTATTATATCTCGAACAGCTCAATGATCAACATCGTGATGCAGCCTTGTCCAACGAGTCTCACAAGAAATGAGTCAAGTGTCAGTATGATCGGTCTGTTCATCCTTGGATTTTATTTGAAGGTGACCTTATCCTGGTCTACGACCAAGATAAGGATCCCCTGGGGGCAGGTAAGTTCAAACCCATGTGGTTCAGACCTTTCATTATGAAGGAGTTACTAAACAAGGGTGCTTATCATCTGGTTGAATTTGAGGGAAACACTTTAGCGGAGCCTAGAAATGGGCTCTACCTCAAGAAGTATTACTCGTAGGTGGTTCACCTTGGGTGACTTCTTGTACATATGAATAATTCTTATACAGTTAGTTTTTTGTCTTTTTGTTTTATGGCTGTGTTGTTATTTATGTCATCTTTTTTCACTGTGGCAGTTGTCAAGTGAATTAGAGGTGTTCGTTGGGTTCATGGATGGCGCTAGATGACACACTCGGAGGCTTGCTTTTGCAGCTTGGGTGATCTTCACACCTTAAGGCTAGTTTCTATCTACTAGAGGTATTTGTTTAGGTGACGCCAAAAACAATGTTTCTGAGTACAATGCAGTAATAGAGTTTCTTCGTGATGCTCCGTCGCATGGTATCTCTCACCTCCAACTGGTTGTGTCCTAGTTAAATGGGGTTTACCATGTTTATGATCCTACTTTACACCTATGGTTCCTTAGGGTATGTCTCTTAGAATGTTGCTTTGATTACATTACATATATCCATGTTCCTAGAAGATTAAATCAAATGACAGATAGTCTAGCTAATCAAGTATTAGATTGGCATATTGCACACACATAAAAAGAAGCACACACATACACATGTACATACGTTTGTAATTTTTTTTTATCTATAAGACATAAAAGATGTAAATACACACACACACACACACACACACACACACACACACACACACACACACACACACACACACACATAGGTGGGCGCGAACGCCTCAAAAATATAAATCTAGTATACATCACGGGGCTTATGCCCTAAAAAATATACAAAGAGTTCCCTTGGCACATAAGTGGTCCATCCTAAGCTAAGAATGAGGTCTGTTGGCCCTGCCATAGTGAAAAACGACATTCGCCAAACGCCGGAAGAGTTGTACCTAGGTCTGTGCCACCCCAACTACGTGAGGATGCATCGATGGTGGGAGATCCTCGATCTTGGCCACAGGGACTGCACGGGTGAGTGCGGTGAGGTTCCACTCCACATGTCTCAAAACTCTCTCAACCTCCCCGACTGGAGGTCCCCCTACTACTACTGTTGGTCCAACGACTACAGATGGTACTGCCTCTGGTCGAGGACGCCGCCTGGAAATCTATCGTGCCCACCAGTCAAAAAAGGTATCATCAAAGGCCTCTATGGTCCTCCCTCCCCTCTGTCGCGGAAATAATGCCGCCTACCTACACACTGCTGGGAAGGAGTCCACATGCCCCCATACTATCTCTCGTGGACTCATGTTGGGTACCCTCTCAAAGAATAACGAGCATAAAATGGTACCAAACCCGAAGTTTTTGTTGCTTCGCCCATGACACTCTGTAAGTTGTATCTTCATGCAGTCGAGCATGGTTGTGCTCCAATCAAACACTCATGCATTTAAGAACTGCACTGCACAATACATGTGTGCCTGGGAGGCCTGATTTAAGGCCGTGGATCCAGTGATCCACCCAATGAGTAAAACTATCACTTTCAGTGATAGGTTGGTGATCTTGTGGAACCTGAGAACCTACTTTCTCAGTGCTAAACTCATAATGTAGTCCGATCAACTCGGTGATGTTATGAGGCCCAAGGGGAAAAGAACGCAAGTTGAATGGTTCCCCTCTCCTAGAGAGGCCAGTCAAAAAGTATATGTCCTCAGTCATTGTAGTCAACGACTGCCCCTAAAGCATAAATGCCTCAGCGTCAGGGTGTCAATAATCCACCAAGTCATTCAACATGCTAGGTTGTGCCCTCATGAGTGGACACCGAAAGAACTTCCACAACCCACATTGTTTCAATGCGGTGACAACAACAGGGTCCTCTTAGACCAAGATATCAATGTCTTCATGCTCCCTCTCTCTCTCCAGTGGACATACATATTGTCAAATGACAAGTTCATAAAGGGAGTTAGCTCTTGTATTTTAATTTTTTCCATGTTCTTGAGGGTGTACGTGGGTTGTCTTGGACATAGTCACATATGCACACGGGCATATTGTTTTCTTCCCGCGGGCTATCCTTGGACAGGTCGCGTACACGTAGGACCACCCTTTTTTAGGAGGGTGCCCCCCCCAAAAAACTAAAATAAATGCATAAAGGAAGTATGGAAATGAAAGAGGGGTTGATTTGTAATTACTTGGTCTGAGCGAAAGTTCGTTTCGTCCTCTGAATCTCCCGTAATCAACTCTTTTAAAAAAGGGGTATTTTTAGCTTTTTGTTTAATTCTCAATTTGTAATGGTGAAAATGAGTTGTCAACTTCTATTTATAGACTTTTTTGGCCTTTTTTGAACCCTTTTATTGTTTTCTCTGGCTTGAAAATCATCTAGTATGGTTCTTGAGTTTCTCATTGGATGTTAAGATACACTTCACTTTTGGTTTGGAAAACTTTTTGGGAGATGGGTCACTTTTAAAGGTGCTTAGGTGAAAGTCATTTTTCCAACTTTTTGCATATAAGTTAGGACTCCACCTCCACTTTCTACATCTCGTTGTCTTTTCCACTTTTCCATAGGGTCGATCCCACCAAACTACGGTACAGAACCATCATTTCTAATTTAGAAGTGTCGTGGTGAAGTGGTAGATCCTACTTTACATGGATGCCCTAGGTAGATCCTGGTTGCATTTTGGTGTCCATGCCGTCGTTAATGACTTTAGGATCAGGAGTCCTTGTTTGTCCTATCTCGATTACGATATTGAGCCTCATATGTTTGATGTGTCATCACTTTTGGCCTCACCCTCTGGAGTCCCAGAAAACGAGTCTTTTTTTAAGCCATTTTTAGACTCTCTAAACATGAAAAGATTGTCAAGCGATCTTGTTGTCCTTCACGCTCGCCAAACTAAAATTTGAAGGCACGTCTGCCCGACGATAGTTCACCCATTTTTTGGTTTGGATGGTCAATTATATGAACAAAGGTATACTCTAGGAACTTTGGTTCACTAGAAGAGTATTCTCAGGTATAATTTTAACCCTTTTTCGAGCCCAAGGGACTAAATTTACAAAAAAGGAACCCCCACGGATTCCATAGTTAAGCTCTTTTCAAACTCCTTAAAATTGAAAAGATTGTCGAGTGACCTTGTTCCTTCACACTCATTAAATTGGTCCAGAAGAACATCCTTTATGGATTCCATAGTTAATCTCTTTTCAGACTCCTTAAAATTAAAAATATTTCCAAGTGACCTTGTTCCTTCACACTCATTAAACTGGTCCAGAAGAACACACCATACAGAGTCCATAGTTAATCTCTTTTCAGACTCCTTAAAATTGAGAATATTGTCGAGTGATCTTGTCTATGTCAAACTCGTTAAATGGTTCTGAATAGACATCTTTTCATTGCTATTTTATCCCTTTTTCGAACTGACTAGACTACCTTCGAAAAAGTTACCCCAACGGAGTCTTATTTTATGTTTTTTCAGACTCTCTAAACGTGAAAAAACCATCGATCTTACCTTATTTGGGCTCATGAAAAATACATTGAAGGGGGTTTCATCACGTCTTGCTTATCACATTTTCATCTTTCTGTCTTTGGCCTAATGCCGGCTCCATGTTTCTCTCAACTGAACCTTTGAAGCATGCCTTATATGCAAGCCTTGTAGCACTTTGCCTCTGCGACCTGACACCTTGACCCATGGAGGAATTTTCCCCAAGTGTCCTTTTCCTGCACATGTCTCCTTTCTATGGGCATTAGTATGTTCCTTGCGCTTGGAACTAGTATGCTTGCGACACTTTCTCCTCCTTTTTAACGTAGCATTCTTTTATTCTTTTTCAAGTTCCTTAAAAATATTGAAAAAGACAAAAAAAAATAAAAATACCCCAAAAAGAGGACGGGAAATATATTTTCTATTCTGGCAGCATAATGAGTTGCCCTTTGACAAAGCACATTCTTTCGTTTGTTCGTCAAGATTTGGGATTTAATATGACATTAGGAAGTTGTTCTCGCTATATAGAGTTGTGTCCTCCTCCGTTTGGTTATCCTTCCAAACACATGGAGAGTTTGCGTTGCCTCCTACATCGTGAACTTATGTCAATGTCATGCAACCTGAGTCTGATAATCTATCATGATCTTTTCCAAGGGAATTTTTACCCAACCCGAGTCGGCCTTTTTTCATTTTGTTTCTTGACCTCATGCTCGACCATCTTGAAAGTCCAATCAAGCCCTTGTTCGAAATCAATGAAGTTCTCTGCCTGATCACCGAGATCCTCTTGTCTATTCTCCGACGAGTCATCGAAGACCTCTGGGTAGTGAAGTCGTATTCTCACATTACACTCCTACCTGAGTTTTACTATCTTGAAGTTGTTTCTCAAACTATGAAGGCCTCATCTCCAACCATCAAGCATCATTGGCTTCTTGAAGATGGATACTATACATGTATATATTTGATTTTGAGATGTAGATCCACTGTGTATTTCTCATGGATACACTTTATATAGTTATATGACATGGATCCGCAGTGTATTTGATTGGAAGCCATGATTTATTTCATCCCGAGCATGGGTATGCCCGCCTCGGTGAGACAATTGTTATTTTTGTAGATGGCACCTCCCGAACTCTGGTCCTGGGCTCACTTGCTTCATACGTTGGTGAAGATTTGTAATGTATTTTGGCCTTCAGATAATATTCTTACCTCACACATTAGGGGGCATTTTTTATAACCCTAAATTGCACCATACATGCATACCTAGCATCAGGCCCTCTTACTTGCAATTTTTTCCAAGCCATCACTGAGAAGCTCTTCTTAAAAATACTATTTTTGAAGATGTATGCGCCTTGCACCACTACTACTTGCGTACACACGCTTTCTGCACCACTACAGCTGGTGTACATATGCTAGCTGCACCATTACAACCCACGTATACCCACAAAAGTTGCAAAAATTAAAAAGTTGCAAGGAATTCGTTGAGATTACGGGCTATTGGCTAGTTTTCCAACTGATCCACCACCTATATCCCATCACCCAACCAAATAACCATCCTTTTGTCATATAAAAGGATGTGTTGGGGTCTCATTCCTAACATAAGCATAAGAACAATGAAACTCTACCCATTTCACATCCCCTCCTTGCCCCAAATAATTGCAGCAACCTTGTGAGATTTGCATCAGAATTTCCCATTCTTAGTGTGAGAGGAGAAATATACATGGAAGTGCAGTTGGAGCTTGGTGAAGAGGATCCCAGACTAGTTTCGTGGAGCAGTCGCTGACCTTTGTTGTAAGTAAACATTGTGATATCAATAAAAGAAATATTTTCTTGTCCCGAAATATGATATGTCAAATGTTTGTATTCAATTTATTTTTCATTCTAACATCTAACCCATGATTTATATATGAGATGCATGTTCGTAGTTTCCTGTTTATTTGTTTGTGAATGCAGGTCAACCTTGGGAGGAGACTTGCACTCAACGAAGCTATCGAATGCGAGAGGATCGACATCGGACGCGGAGTAAAATGTAAAGTTACCTGATATTTTCACTTTGTCTTTCATGTATGAATTTGGGGTATGTTCGGGGTAGTTAGAAAGGTAGGAGACTTTTAGATGGTTAGATATTCCTACATGTTGAACCCTAGTGTAGTCCATAGGGGGGTTTTCCTACTATAGCAATAATAACACTTGTCCTTCCTTATAGTGTCCGCCAATGTCTTTGGCTTGTCAAACTCGATCCAGTCTTGGTAGGAATATGGTAATCCATTGAGAAAACATTGCACTCTTTCTTTCTCATCCTTGAGGTATGGGACATACCTCAACATCTCCATGAATCTCTTAGTGTAAGCATCCATGGTAAGTTGACTCAACTTATGCTCATGGAACTCCTTGATTTTGTCATCGTAATACTTTTTCGATAGGTATGCCTTTCAGAAGTATTTATCAAATTGTTTCCAAGTCAGTTTGATTTCCTTCAATCCCTTGATTTCCTTGAGGTCTTCCCACCAAATGGAGGCTCCTCCATTCAGATTGAAAACAACAATCCTCACCTTAGTATTCTCAAAATAGTTGTGTACTTGAAAGTACTTCTTTAGACTAGAAAACCTTGCCTCAGATTCTTCTCCTTTTTTGATCTCTCCATCAAAAGTAGGCGGCTTAGACTTCTTGAATTATTGAGTCGAATAATTTTGCAAATGCCTTCTCTTCTTCCTCTTGGGAATACTTGAAAATGTGCCACTAATGGAAAAATATACTGATGTAGTCTTCTTGCTGGATGACTCCTTGGAAATGCTTGCACTAGATCTTCCCTTCTTGGCTTCTCAATGCCTCTTCTTAGAAGAAATATTTCCCACATCACTATGATCCAACCTATGCTTTTGGGAATCTGAAGGGGTTTTTAACCTCTCCAGTTTTTGTAGTTCTGCATTACTAGGGCCTTGTTACAAATGCTTCTAAATTCCAAACAAGCTCTACAGTAGCACTGCATTCAGCTCTGCCTTCTCAACCTGGGATATCATAAGCCTCTCATTATATTCCTTCAGGCTTCTAACATTGGCCATCAAATATGGAGGGGTCTCTCTATCCCTCTGACCATATGATTCCTCGTCTCTGAAATGTGATGTGTCTTCCACGTTGCGCCACACCATTCACCTATTCTTTCCTTTCAGTATGTCCTACATGCTTAAACAACAATCATTATTAGCCATCATATCAACATTTTAAAACATGCAGACCATGCAACATTAAAATCTTTCTAAAACAATTTTAAGTGACCTTGGTGACCCATTCAATCCTAGAGTTCGAACTCTGCTATGATACCACTCTGTAACACACTTGATTGTTAGAATATAATGGATGTGCTTGTTTAACCATAGAAAATATAGATATATTTTCACCCAACCATAGGCCGAAGCCACCCCCGAGCACCTTAACCTTGACAGAGAATCATTTCGGAAGCAAACCCTAGGCTAGATAGCCAAACAAAGGTGGCACACCTTTCTTCAAGGATAGCGCACCAAGAAAGAGTAACAAGAGCTGATCAGAGAGTCCAAACCATAACCAAGAGAGAGTCCAAGCCAAAATCGAAATCTTCTAGTTGCAATAGCTTCAACAACATCTCTCCTCCAAACTTGCGCACAAACTGACCAACTATAGTGCACACAAGTGTTACTTCTGCAGTTCTGAGAATACTTTCCAGAATGACGACTGACCTCCTATACTTATACTATTTCTGGCAGACTGCCTGGGATGACTTCTTGTTGGGTATGTGTTATATTCTTTGCATGTGTCATGTGCATCGGGCGCTTCCTAGGGGTGTCCTAGGGGGGGCCAGATATGGCCCCCCCCTGGTTACGTGCAACGTTCGAGGCAACGCCCTGAAAATGGTTTTTGGGCAGTTTTTGCTATTTTTAGCGGTTTTCTAAATTAATCCCAGATTAAGGGATTAGGTTTTTGGTGTCTACAGAATACCTAAAAACATTGTATATATTGTATGGTGAATGGTGAAATTTGATATAATGAAAATAAGAAAGGTTTTCCCCGGTTAAGGGTTTCCAGTATAAATCTCTGTGTACTATGTGAATGAGCCATTGATTAATTTTTGTTTTACTTAAGAATCCATATGAATTGCTTTACTTCACAGGTTTAAAAATTACATGTGGTATCAGAGCTTGTTTTTTTCTTTAGAGGGACGCCTTTGTTGTTGAGGGTTTGGCTCGGTCTTGATAGATCAAGTTTATCTTGGGTCTATGGTAAACATGGGTTTAGTGGGATATTTTCCAGTGGTTATTTGAGTGTATAAAGAGGAATGGCGAGCTCTTCTAGAATCGAGATAGAGAAGTTCAACGGTAAAAACTTTGAGCTATGGAAGATCAAGATGGAGGACCTTCTTGTAGACAAAGAACAATGAATCATTGTGGATCCTGGTACACAACCTATTGGTACGTAGCCTACTAGCACACAAACGACTGGTACACAACCTACTAGTACACAAACTACTAGTACACCACCTACTGGTATGTCAAAGGAAGATTGGGAGAAGTTGGATAAAAGAGAAAGGAGTACTATTCGACTCTGCCTGGCAGATTTGGTGTTGTTGAATGTCTCGGGAGAATCTACAGCCAAGGAACTATGTAATAAGTTAGGGAATTTGTATCAATCAAAGTCCCTGGTAAACAAGTTGTTTCTTCGAAAGAAGCTGTATCATCTTAGGATGGAAGATGGATATTCTGTGACATAACATCTAAATGCCTTTAATACTCTGGTAAGTCAACTTTTCTCTGTTAATATTATGATTGCAGAAGATGATATGTGTATTAATTTGTTATGTTCTTTGCCCTACTCTTGGGATAATATAGTTGTAGAAATTGGTAGTACCACTCAATCTACATTGAAGTATGAGGATGTAGCTGCATCCTTGTTATCTGAAGAGATGAGGCAGAAAAGCATGAACGGTCATAACACATATGCTGTATTTGTAAGAGGTCATACCCAAGACATGAATCCTGGTAAGACTTCGTGGGGGAGATCTAAATCTACAGGTAGATCTAAGTCTCCAAGAAAATCTTTGAGGAAATGATGGAAGTGTGGTAAAACAGGGCAGTATAAGAAAGATTTCAAGTCTAAGAAGGTTGAAAAACCAAAGGGATCTGATAGTACCTCTTCCACAGAGGAAAAAACCTCCACTGAATAAGGAGGTTATGTTTACCTGGCATCTGTAGGTACACATGCAGACCGTGATGTATGGTTGATCGACTCAGGTGCATCATACCATATGAATCCTCATGGGGAGTGGTTCTCTAAATATGAAAAATATGATGGTGGTGATGTATTCCTAGGAGATGAATCGATAGAAAAAATTATGGGACGTGGAAGGGTTAAGTTGTTGCTAAAAGATGGAAGGATTAGAACTCTCCCTGGGGTTTTGCACATTCCAAAACTAGCCAGGACACTAATATCTATAAGCAAGTTGGATGATGCAGGAGTGGATACTGTATTTGGAAAGGGCACTTGCAAGATGGTACGAGGAGAAATGGTGTCAATGAGGGGAGTTCGGTGTGGAAATATGTACAAGTTGTTGGGAAGAACATATACTAATGGGTGTAACAGTTCTGTTGTCCTTGAGCAGACAAGTAAAGAAGACAAGACCAATACCGTCCTTGAAAAGAAGACCATGTTGTGGCATCAAAGACTGGGGCATATTGGAGAAAAGGGCATTCGAACACTACACGGTAAAGGCATGGTTGAAGGTATGTCCAATTGCACTCTGGATTTTGATTTCTGTGAACATTGCATATATGGTAAACAAAATCGAGTAGGATTCCCAACTGGTGCTACAAGAGAAAAGGGGATCTTAGAATCTATACACAGTGATGTGTTTGAACCTATGTCTGTACCATCACTAGGTAAGTCTATTTATTATGTTTCATTCGTAGATGATTTCTCAAGGTACGCATGGATTTATTTTCTTAGAAATAAATCTGAGGTATTTGATAAATTTAAAGAGTTTAAGGCTCTGGTATAAAATCAGACAGAGAAGAAAATAAAGGTATTGAGAACAGATAATTGTGGAGAATTCTACGGAAAAGAATTTGAAAAATTCTGTAAGAAGTGTGGTATAGCAAGGCAAAAGACTAATTCATACACTCCTCAGCAAAATGGAGTTGTAGAAAGGATGAACATGACACTGATGGAAAAAGAAAGGAGCATGCTAAGCGGTGACGAGTTAGGACAATAATTATGGGCAGAGGCAGTGGGTACAACATGTTACCTGGTCAATCAATCACCTTCATTAGCGTTGGATGAAAAAACTCCACATGAGGTATGGAATGAAAATAAACCTTCTCTTCAACATCTTAGAGTGTTTGGTTGTGATGCTTATGTACATGTTCCAAAGGAAAATAGGAGTAAGATGGATAACAAAGATGAAAAGTGTATCTTTATTGGTTATAAAGATGGTGTGAAAGGTTATAAGATTTGGAACCTAGAAACTAAGAAGACTGTTTACAGTCGGGATGTTGTTTTTAGAGAGGTAAAAGATGTGTCCAAACATGAATTCCTACCAAGGAAAGACAAACCTGAGAAAATAGAGCTAGAATTGGATGATGAAAAATCTGAATCATCTGAAGAAGATGAAGTAGAAGCAGAGGAAGAACCTCATACCCCAGTATTGAGGAGATCAATGAGAGAAAGACATCAACCAGAAAGGTATAGTCCACCTGATTTTCATTCCAATTTTTCTTTATCTATTACTGATGATGATCCCAAAACTGTCAGGGAAGCAGTGAACTTAAAGGAAAGTAAACTCTGGAAGAAGGGTAGCAAAAGGTTATTCCCATGTAGAGGGAATTGACTTTGGTGAGATTTTTTCTCCCATTGCTAAGTTAACTTCTATTAGATTTATTTTATCTATTGTTGTTGCTTTTGATCTTGAAGTGGAATAGATGGATGTGAAGACAACATCCCTACATGGGAATATGGAAGAAGAAATCTACATGAAGCAGCCATAAGGATTTGTAGTAAAGGGAAAGAAAGAGCTGGTATGTAAGCTAAAGAAGTCATTGTATGGTTTGAAGCAATCACCTAGGATGTGGTACCAAAATTTTGACACATACATCCTTGGATTGGGATTTGTGAGAAGTAGGGTTGATCACTGTGTATATTCCAAGAGGTTTGGTAATCACTTCATTTATGTAGTGTTGTATGTTGATGACATGTTGGTAGGAAATAACATGGATGTTATCAAGGAGGTGAAATCACAACTATCCTCCAAATTTGACATGAAGGATCTCAGTGTTGCTAACTTCATTTTGGGAATGGAAATTAAAAGAGATTGTGCAAACAATAAACTTTGGTTGAATTAGAGAAAATATGTTGAGATGATATTGCAGAGGTTTAATATGCATGGAAGTAAACTGGTCAAGCTTCCTATTCCTATAGGTGTAAAGTTATCTGTAGATCAGTGTCCCAATACACAAGAAGAAGAAGAGGACATGTCCCATGTTCCATATGCCAGTGCAGTTGGTAGTTTGATGTATGCAATGGTCTGTACTAGACCAGACATTGCACATGCAGTGGGAGTTTTTGAGCAGGTATATGTCAAAACCAGGGAAGGAGCATTGGACAGTAGTAAAGAGGGTCTTCAGGTATTTGCATGGCACTATCAATTATGAATTGTGCTACCAAGGAAGACCAGGTTTGGACATAGTGGTGGACATACATGGATTTTTTGATGCAGACTGGGCTGGAGATTTGGATCGCAAAAGATCTACAAGTGGGTATGTGTTTAATCTATTTGGAGGAGAAATCAGTTGGATGAGAAAAACACCGGTTGTAGTGGCACTCTCAACTACAAAAGCTGAATACATGGAAGCCACTCATGCAAGCAAGGAAGCAGTATGGTTACAAAGATTGTGTTCAGGTATTCGGTTGGTACAACAAGCAGTGAGATTAGATTGTGACAGTCAGAGTGAAATATTCCTGGAAAAGAACCCAACTTATCATTTGAAGACAAAGCATATTGATGTTCAGTATCACTTTGTGAGAGACATGGTTGAGGATAATAAGGTGTTGTTGGAAAAGGTTAACACTTTGAAGAATGTTGCAGATTCATTGACAAAGTCTGTGAGCACAGAAAAGTTCTCCTAGTGTAGAGTAACAATGGGCATTTCTTCCCTGGATTGTTGACTATATAATCCTGTGGACCCCTGGATGCAAAGAAAACAACAAGTGGGAGAATGTTGGGTATGTGTTATATTCTTTGCATGTGTGTGTGTGGGCGCGTTAGATTCGACAACTGAGTCTGACGATCCCTCTAGTAGTTATTTTTGTGTCATGTGCACCAGGTGCTTCCTAGGGGAGTCCCAGGGGGGGCCAGGTATGGCCCCCCCTGGTTACACGCAACGTTCGGGGCAACACCCTGAAATTGTTTTTGGGCGGTTTTTGCTATTTTTAGCGGTTTTCTAAATTAATCCGAGATTAAGGGATTAGGGTTTTTGTATCTACGAAATACCTAAAATCACTGCATATATTGTATGGTGAATGGTGAAATTCAATATAATGAAAATAAGAATCATTTTCCCTAGTTGAGGGTTTTCGGTATAAATCTCTGTGTACTATGGGAATGAGCCATTGATTAATTTATGTTTTACTTAAGAATCTATATGCATTGCTTTACTTCAGAGGTTTAAAACTTACACTTCTTATTCTAGGTACTAATTCTTTAGTATATAACATTTCCTTTAGCCGACTTCTTCTCTTGGAAGCTAATAACCTAATACAAGTCATTCTCTTGAGCCAACTTGTCTTCTAGGTTTATTAACCAATTAATTAGGGTTTCTTCTTACTTCTCAGAATATTCTATTCTCGTCAGGTTTACACGTGAAGGTAAATACCTCTCGCAGCTACTATAATATCGACACTCCCTTCTAGCTAGGGAGGTATTGAAGGTAATGGTCTTGAGCACAAACATATCATTCACCCAGTAGCATCAACATAGTCGTATAGACTAAATCATGATTAGATCATGAGCACCATCATCACCATCAGTGTCATCGTCTGCATCATCTCTAGAAACCATACTCCATATGAGTAATCAGACATGATTCTGAATAAGTCACTCACTCTACAGAGTGACATAACGACCATTCTTCTAATCTGGACACATGTCCTAGAAGAATAAATGTCCTGGACCATTTTTTGTCTAGAGAATCTCTGTCCATTGATCATCCATCTAGATGATAATCATTTCCAACACCACTGATAGTTTTCAAGGAAATCGAAACAATGTCATTCAATAGAACACAACTGTGTCTATCCATAGTAGTACACAACTACAATCCAGTGGTACATTGTCACACCAAGTAGGACACAGTTACTTGATCAATAAAATATAGTCACAATCAGTGGAACACATCCACCACAGTAGTATACATCTACTGTCTAGAGACATACAATATCCATAACAATCATATCATCTGGTATCAAGCTTCACATAAAACATTGTTATGATATAAATTGAATCATTTGGGCCATTCTTCCACTCACATCTGTGAGATCTGGAAGAGCATATGCCCTCAGAAGGTAAACCATCAATGATAAGATATCTAGACTATTCTTCTCAAGCAAGGAAGAATAACTATCCTGATTTCTGAGCCTGGACCATTCACCTATCCGGGCCATTCCTCCAACACTAAAAAAAGTGCAACCTGGAGAGAATGAGTCTACCCTAGGGAATGTATGTCCCTGATTGCTGAACTTGGAACATTCACCTATCTAGGTCATTCCTACGACACTAAACAATGTGAAACTTGGAGAGAATGAATCTTCCCTAGGGAATGACTGTTCGAACCATTTCCTAAGGAAATGATTGTCTTGCACCCACCTCCAAAACATACCATTCTTTGAAACTGCTCACAATTGTGAGCTTTGAAAGAATGACTGTTCGGTAAGGCGGACCAGTCTTGTTGACCACTACTGAGATTGACCGTCAAGAAGAGAAACTGTCCTAGACCATTCCCCCACATTGGCCACAAGGGGAATCAATGTCTATGGTACATCAACAATCCATCGAACCATTTTCATTACGAAAATGACCATTCGATCTAGACCATTTTCCAAACTGGAAGATGCCTGTCCGTCAGAAATCTCAAACCACTTTCCGAACTGGAAAGGAACTGGTCATCCTAGACCATTTTTCGAACTGAAAAATGACTATTAATAAAATATCAGTGCTCCCTCCCAACCTGGGAGAATCTCTTCCTTTTTCAATAAGGAAGTTGTCTCCATGAGCTCCAGCTTGAGTACACAAACTCTTTCATCTTGGACAGAGGCTTTACCAAAATATCTTCTTATTTGCTCATCTGTGGATATATATATATATATATATATATATATATATATATTGGAGAATCACTTCTCTTTTCTGGACTTCATCACGGAGAATGTAATGCTTGATCTCAAATGTACTTCGGCCTTTATGGAATACTAGTTTTCTCTGAAGGCTTCATATAGCTCTGATCAATAAAGTATATCATAGTTGGATTTATCTCTTTTGTTTCCTGCTAGTTTACAACATCGTGGAAAGGGTCAAACTGGAACATATTTAGGTGGTACTTTTTCTTCTATCATGAGAGTTTGTCATGGATTGGCAATCCATCATCCTAAAGTTCTGAGTATCCATTCTGATACAATATCTCTGTTATAGAAAATTTTCACCACACTTCTGCTGTGCATTGGAGGTTCTCCACCAAGCTGTCTTCTTTCATCTGCATTCAAAGGTCTCTTCCTGGTATACCTCAAAGCCTTGAGGTTGTTCTACATGTGTTATTTGTTCAATTATTCTGGAGAATAGTCATTGCATTCATCTGATGTAAACTCCAACCCATGGATATTGCATACGATATAATGGCTCATGTAGAGGTATGTTTGGTTTACTGGAACAAGCAATCATCATAGTCTTCTCCCTCCATCCGGGAGAACCTCTAGTTTTGGATCTCACAATTCTTACATTCATAAGTCTTCCATACACCATTCTTCATCAGTTCCCCTGCCTGATTTCTTTTAGTGAGTTTAGATCAAGCTGGTAGTCTTGTGATTCTCGATACAATGAATGTTTTTTCTGGCTTTTCTTTCTCTCTTGAAATCTTCATGTTCTTTTTCATGTTTTTCTTTGGCTCTTGGGTCCATGGAGTTTTCTATAGATTCCATGCCCTGAAGATTCCAACTTATTTCTTTCATCATAGGATGATGGATGTCGATGGAAAACTAGGGACACTTTAAGGCTTCTTTTCAAAGAAAACTTCTTCTAAAGTCAAACTGAACACATGCTGATTTTCATGGTTGTTACCATGGATATATACTTCATCATATTCAATGGATCATTAGGATTAGCTCCCTCCTAATCCTTGCTTCATGTATGAATGCATTCTCTTCTTTTGGAATTCTGTAATCATCTCCCTCCGACTAAGAGAGCCCATGCTTTCGTTTTCATCCTTATTGCCTTCTGCAAAGTGTCAAAAGTCTTTTTCCAATTTCCTCTTGATTGCTGACTTCTTTCTGTCTTTACTTCTTCTGGGTTTCTTCACGATTGATTCTAATTTCGGCTTATCTTGCAGCTATTTCTTATGTAATAACTTCCATATGAATTATTACCAGGGGTTGTTGATTTACTTCATCCTTTCATGTGTATTTCCTGACTTGTAGTCACCGTGATAGAAATACTTATCTTTTTGTTCTTCCATAGATATAGTTTCTCTTTGAACATCTTATATTCTAAGAAATAGGTATTCAGGATATGTACAAAAATTATGTAAACATGGCATGTACAAGAACTATGAAGAGTAATGTTACCTTGTCTTAGAAGAAGAAGTCTGTTTTATCTTGCTTGGTCTTCTTTGAGGGTTCCCTTTCTTCGACAACTGATGCTTCATGTGTTTCCTTCCTTTTCTTTCTTCAAACTTCGGTTCCACAATATTTCCTTTCACGATGTCCAACACTTTATACTTGGCAAGGATGAGTTCAATCCTTGTCTTGCATTCTCTGAAGTTAGAAGCCCCTTCTAACTTATTTTCTGACTTCATAGAGTAATTCATGGCTGCTTTGACTTGGTAAACCCTAGATTTTGACCAAAAACTCAAGCTTGACGTATTAGCTTGCTGAGAGTACCATGAGATTCACTAGGCTAGGGCGCACTAGTCTATCTAGAAATTAGGTCAATCTCTTCACTTAAGGTGCCTCAACAAGAGGGTTAGGGTTTCGTTGTTGCAGCAAAAACTAGCTGCAACTGCAATTGCAACTGAGCAAATCCTCCCAATCTATATTCCAGTGATTAGACTGTCCGAAGATAGTGTGGGATCATAACTTGTTATAATATAATGGATGTTCTCATTTAACCATAGACAACATAGATATATTGTCACCCAACCATAGGCCAAAGCCACTCCCGAGCAGCTTAACCTTGACAGAGAATCATTCTGGAAGAAAACCCTAGGCTAGATATCCAAACAAAGGTGGTGCAACTTTCTCCAAGGATAGCGCACCAAGAAAGAGTAACAAGAGTTGATCAGAGAGTCCAAACCATAACCAAGAGATATTCGAAGACAAAACCAAAATTTTCTAGTTGCAGCAGCTGCAACAACAACTCTCCTCCAAACTTGCACACAAACTGGCCAACTACAGTGCGCACAAGTTTTGCTTCTGCAGTTCTGAGAATACTTGCCAAAATAAATACTGGCCTCTTGTATTTATACTATTTCTAGCAAACTACCTGGGCCGACTTCTTATTCTAGGTACTAATTCTTTAGCATATGACATTTCCTTTAGCGTATTTCTTCTCTTGGAGGCTAATAACCTAATACAATTCATTCTCTTGAGCCGACTTGTCTTCTAGGGTTATTAACCAATTAATTAGGGTCTCTTCTTGCTTCCCAAAATATTATATTCTCGTCAGATTTACACGTGGAGGTAAATACCTCCCGCAACTACCATAATATCAACACTGATCCCTTAACCCTCTCCTATGCTGGTGGGATGTTAAAATTTCTCTTTCTCAACTTAGTTTTGGTCTATATCTAAGGTCTATAGATGGACTCTGCTCACCGAGAGCTCTCCAATGACCGTGTCCATGCCCAAATATGATCTCTGAATCTAAATTTATAGCCTTTCAAAGTTTCCAGGCTCCTAGTGTCAAAATCCACCTTACTACCATGTGGCATCCATGTGTCTCCCTACCATTCGTGCCATTCACTATGGTGTAAACATGGTGCCAATGTGGCACCTTCCCTTGTCTCACTGCTCAAAGGTTTCGACTTCACAAGATGTTTCTCTGTCATCACCGAGGTCTATATCCCACGAGACATCATTTTCCCAAACTACCCTATTCCAACGATGATCACTCTGGTGGGTCCACTCCTCAGATATAATGGCCCTCGGGTTTTGACAGTCAATGAATCAGGTTGCGTTGATGCCCCCAACTTGCATGGTCATTAAAGTTTGTCCCAACATTTCTTTCTTATGGTGAGAAGGTGGGTCCTACAGAGATCCATGACTGATATCTCATCTTGCCTCTCTGCTGACCAACAAATTTCATTCAACCTTAAGCCTCCCTTTTGTCATTGAATCATTCTCCAGACCTTACTCCATGTCCTTACATGCAAACCTCTGACAAATGTCTAGGATCTAACAACATATAGATTCGACAGTCTAGATTGTAATCGAAGACCTAAGGGTTCCTAGCCCTTCTGAAACCCCTCTCATCCCATCAACCCTTCAGTTGGTGCCACTTGTCACCCTTTAGAGGTATGCTGGCTGCCATGATGAAATGTCATGTCACCATGATGTCATCACCCCCTTTCCTCAATTAATCAGAACCTACGATAACCTACAACTGAGATCAACTCTCACCCATGCACCAATCAACGACTCTAATTTATTTCTCGAGTCCTCATCATCATCAACGCTCTTCTGGGAAACATCACCCAACTTCACCAAATGTTTATAACCAGATGATGATGTGAACGATACCAATGGTTTAGATATTATTGAGGTCACTCTCGACATATCAATGGTCCTTGTCCCATCTCAAGGTATTCATCGTCGCCGAACTTCACACAAGTCCCGACACTCGATCACTTCCAGCGACAATACCTTCCCCGATGAAGGGTTGAGATGTACTTGCCCTACCGAATCGATGACTGTAAACTCTCCCGACTCAACACATGGTTTTCTACTGGTTAACGCTATGATTTTGGTACTTATCCAATTTTAAGGATTCTTTAAGGTCTTCCAGACTTCCAAGAGTTCGAAGTCTACTATGATATTGTCGAAGACTCCCTAACTTTGTCGAGAGGATGATTCTTTCATATCTTTCAAGCTTTCCACTCAAACCATGTGATCTCCCTGAATCTTAAGATCTCTTGACCTACACACAAACTTCTCCAACACCAGGGAACTTTCATCATCTCTCGTGTGAATATTTTTTCCATATCCTACAAACTTTCCTCTCAAGGATACAAGGTCCCCAGTGACACATACTATCCATACTTATTCATTTTCATAATTTAAAAAATCAGTAAAGATCATAGAAAACACATCCCAATTACTCATGGGTTCAATTCATTGATTATAAGCATTCACATTTCCCATTTAAATCAAACAAGGACATAATTACATCATTCATGCACAGTTAAATAGATCAAGTTAAACACTTATTTGATCAGTGAAATGGCCACCACCAAATTACTGAGAGAGGAGGCCTTTCCTCTTGACCTTGGGCCATACTGTAGAGTTCCTTCCTATAGTATGCCACCCTCGTGCTAAGCCATGATACCACAAGGGGAATGATTCAACTGGTTTGCAAGCTTAGGATGATCCATGAAGGTTACTCCTCCTCCCCCACTGTAAAAAATAAAAGTTTACCCCTTCCCTCTGAGCTTCAAGGCTTCCACAGGTTTATTAGGTAGTTTATCAACTGGATTTCCTCTGCATAAGGGAGTCCCTTCTATGCACTGCATTCTTTGTTCTCCTCTTATATCACTCTCAACTACTAGTTGTTCTTTTCCCTTCTCTATCTCCACCTCATCTCTTTTTCTTTGGGTGATGTTTTTCACCTTTGGTCTCTTCTTCCATCAATCCCTTAGGATTCCTGTTGCTTCCTATAAATGCGATCTGTTGTTCTAGGGTCCGAATTCTTGAAGGGGAAATCCATGGTGTCCTCTATGTCTGTTTTTTCAATCGATCCTTTCCTTCTCCAAGAGACCAAACCGTCATCAATCACTAACTACCTCAACAACCAGTCTTGTTCCCCATAACAGTTCATGTGGCTCCATACATGTTTGGGTACGTTGGTAGGTATATGTTTATTTCTTGGAAGCATAAGCTAGCTTGCTAAGAAAACTTCTCGTTTTCTTCACTGAAAACATCTCAGCTCCACCCTACTGAACCACTTGATTAATTCATGCTTCATTAGTTCCCACTTGTGTATCATTGCCAATACTTCCAAGGTTGTTCCCTCTCAATCAATTGTTTGGTATCTTTATTAATTAAAACACAATTACATGATTTATAATCACATTATATGAAGTATTAACATAATTACAGTCTTGGGGGAAAACATGGTGTTACAGTGCCTCTTTCTTTGTACTTTATTTCCTTAACTGAAGAAAAGAGAGTAGAGCATAGACCTCACATTCTAGCAAGGTTTTCTCCCATATTGGGTTTCCCAATACACATCTTTTGTTCAATTGTATGGATGTTGTGTATAGTTTTTATTTTTCTTTCATTTTCATATTTAATTAATTTCATAAATTCAAGCAAAACTAATAATTAACTAATACAAGATCCAAGTAAACAATTTGCAAAAATATAAGATTTCAAAATAGTTTAAGATTTGTTGGGACGAACTGTTCTAATGGAATATCCACGACAATTTACAGACCATGTAGGATATGAATCATCCTATCGTCACAATGAGATGAAAACAATTGATCAGAAAGTGTGTTGTGGTAAATGACCATGGCTTATGAGGAATATTGAGATGAGTTGTCTAAGTTACCATGATGAAGGTGAACAAAATAAAGATGATGAGGTGTACCCATATTAAGACATTCAAATGGAACAATTTCATAAGCACAACTATGCTTAAATTCATAGTATAATTATTATACATTTGGAACCATTGAATATCGTCAGCACCAAATAAAGAGAACTATTATGTATCTCTTGTCAATTGCCATTCGAAATAAAATATTCTTCTTCACAATACCCAATATGATCTAGAGTGGATCATTATATAATTTATCATCTATCTTGGTGCTTTCTGGGTGGAACAATTAGAGGAATTGGCTTACAGGGCCCATTTTAGGCACAAGTCCAAGTTTGGTGATTTAGGGTCTAGAACTTCCAGAGCTGGTTTGAGGCATCAAACAACACTTTTTGGGGTCAAAATTTTGCAAGCATAGCTCCCAACCCCTCCACGCTCTTATACATATCAATTGTTTTCCAATGGTGCATAAATCACATTTCGTATGTGGACGTTATGCATCCTATAAGTTGACCTACCCTATTTACCACCATGGTATTGAGTAGATGCCACATTAGCCCCCATTACTTAGACATGTGGGACTAGTCATGTGTGGAATTTCAACAAGATTATATAGGGTCCAAATCCCTAACACTAATTGAGTGTCAAGGCATACAAAAACCCTAACCCTAACCGTATACGACTATCATGCTATGTTGAATACTGGTCCACTAGGAAAGGAAGGGGTTTCATTCTTTTGGTATTGTTTTTGTTCCATAGTTGAGAATATAATATAACAATGGAAAATTGAAGCACAAAAGAGGAGAAATAATATTTTGTAGCATCCATTCAAGCCACAATGTCCATGGAAACTGTTATCGCAGGATTTGTAGTTGTGCAAATCCCAACACAAGATAACTAAATCTTGCATAACTATAGAAAATCCTACCATTGTCACCTTAGTAAGAAATCCCCCCATTCTAGTGATGGAAGAGGTCCACCACAAGGGAGGTTTCTTTGGTGATCTCAGGGGATAAAAGTAGCAAGTATTGTAGCCAAGCCTAATGCCCCCCTCTCTTGATCAACTAAGTCAAAGTCTATGTCTGTGAAATTGAGGAAGAAAAGGTTGTTTCAGGTACTTTCCTAGAACAAGAGTAATTTACAATATATATATATATATATATGATATTTCCAAGTACCAGTATGTAATATAAACCTCAAAAGACAATAGACAATGAAAGTTAATGATGGCTGGTACAAAATTGCAGCAATATATCAGTTTACAACAACAATTATAATTTTGTAACAACAACAAGAAAACTATATCATAATTGCATGAAATTACAGTGAAAACTTAACATATATCCAATTGATCAATTCCCAATTGTTCCAAGCAAATTCTAAGTATATTGAGTTAGTATTAGACGAGTGTATGCAACAAAATGAAGTGAATTATATGGTTGTAGCAATGTTTTGCAACAACAACAATAAATTTAGTGAGTTAGCTTAGGTTAGGGTTAGGAAAAGTTAGTAAAAGCTTTAGAGAGTAGGAATTGATGATTGTTTGATCACTTTCTTTCATAAGAGATCAAGTAAACTAGTGCCTTTAGGGATTATGGAGTCTTTTACAACAACAATTTAATGTAATTGGAGATGATGATAACAATGTCTAACGGATGGATCTTGAAGTCTAAGGTGTTAACACTTTAGGGCCTTATATTTCAAACCAAGAATTTTGCTAGAGTGCAAGCACTTTTGGGCTCTAGCAACTTATCCTCCTTCCTTAGATTCTTTAATAATGTCAATGCAAGTCTAGAATCAAACTCCTAAAGTGCTAGCACTTTAGAGATTTAGGAGATTAAATCTAGCTAGGAATTCCTTCACAAATTAATGAATGGAATTATCCTTATGAGAGGACGAAGCACCTTATGCTCCTCTCGTAGGGTTTTAACCAAGCAATAAATCTTCAATATGAACATGTAAATTCACAATAAAGCATTAATGACATGAAAATTGGAGAAATTAAATTACTTCACCAAGACAATGACAAGAGAAAACCCTAATTGCAAAAAATTCCTCCAAAAATAAAAAAGTACACATCCAAACTTGTCCTCCAACCCCTAGCGCATGAGTAAAAAAGACCAATAGCACCAAGAATAGAGAAAATTTTAGTCCTCTCACTCATGTGAGAGAAAAGTGTTATGATAAAATGAAATGTTGGTTATTCATATTTATATGGGAAATCCTAGCCATGAAAAGACTTCATTAAAAAGTCATGTCTTTTCACAAGAGGGCCTACTTCTTATATTTCCCTTTCCAATTTACAAGATTTAAATTTTACATAAGATAAAATCCTAGAAGGGTGACTCCATGCCCCTTAAGGGTGATGTTGAGCTCCAAGAAGTGAAATCTAGGCCAAATAGGTGGAATGTTAGGCCTCCAAAGGCCACATGTCACTTCCCACATGCCAAATTCCATGTCAAATGCCTCCTCCATAAAACCCTAGCCACTAGATGATGTCATGGGATAGAAAGGTGACATTTAGGCCTTCAAAGGCTAATGTCCAAGTGGAAGATGGTATGGGCTCACCGTATGGTCATGCTAAAGTGCCTCCAAAGGAAATGTCCTCCATCATTAAGGCGTAATGCTCATCAAAAGGTGTACCCCAGACATGTGGTTCAACATCCATCCCTGGGCTCCAAAGCCCCCATGAAGGTATGAACAAAGTCATCCCCTCATGAATACCTCTTCACAAGGCAAGGTCCCACAAAGAAAATAAAACATGCCCTTCAAGGGTTCACAAGTTACAAGTATCATGCCAAGTAAGCCAAATATAACACAAGAACCACCCAAACATGTGCATCAACCCNACCCCCCCCCCCCCCCTTTTCAAATTAAACAAATGCTTAAAGACCTTATAAGTTTTTCCTAATTTAGGTATGGGAATGGTGTCATGGTGCCTATTGGGTAAGACAATACCCAAGTCAAGGGACCTTTCCCAAGAGGAACCTATATAAGTCATGTACTGAGTGAGGTGGATTTTTGGGCAATACTTCTAGGTATGGGGTCCTTGACATACAAGGATTTGTATTGTCTCATTTATGGGCGCCTTTGTAGAGGGTGTGTTGCATCCTTTGTTTTTAGTGCAACCTTTTTCCAAGCCCTTGCCATTTAATTTATTAGAGTCCAACCATTGAGTTCTATATGCAATGGAAAGTAAAGAGCATTGCAATTCCACTTGAAACTAGGATACATTGAGTGCCATGTGCAATGGAAATTAAAAGAAATTTCAATGGATCCCCTCGACAAGAGGGACATTTAATAATTATGTGATTTCTTTTGTTGTTCTCATGACCTCGGGGTGAGAATATAGAAGGAAAATGATAGGCCTTTATCTCTTTCCATCTACAACACCTCTGGGTCTTCATCCCCTTCTTTGTCATATCCCCATTTTTAGATTCACTTATTATGCGGTTAGAGTCATTTCAGGAGGCTTGAGTCAACAAGGTCAAAGGGATGAGACTATGTCATCAGTGAGATTAGAGGGTTTGGATGAGTTTTATGGGGCCCAAATTAGTTTATTTACCATTATTCATCATCATGATAACTTTCTCACAACTTGTTCTTGGTTCCGTTGCATTCCAACGATTTTTGTAAAACAAGGTTATTATTGGGCATATTTTAATTAATTACACTTAAGGTACTATTTGGAGTTTGTTTCTTGGAGAAATACCATAGCATAATAGCTCGTTGGAACCAGGGAAAATATCTACAAGATGGGATGACGAACAATGACTTTTAGTGGTCGGAGAAATCATAAAGGCGAATTAATCACTTTTTGGAGAAAAAAGGTTCATTAAATTAATAAAGTGATTTTATGAGAAAATAATAAAGTTGAATTAAAAGTCACTTGAAGGGAAAAAGGTGAAAATGGATATAAAAGAGAGACAGGGGCTCATATTCTCTCATTATTGAATATTGTGAATTGGAAATTAGAACCCAAAGAGGAGTCAGGCGACTTCCTTCTTGTTTGGTGGCGTTCTGGATAAAACCATCGCCATTGACAGAGTTCGGTGTTGAAAGACACACCCTAGTCCGTTGGGAGGACCACAAAGGTTATTCATCTAGCTACATGATCATATTATATCAGCAGAGAATTCTAGTATCAACTAGGGTGCAGATTTTCCAGTTGCAACAGTTGTAGCGTGAGGTTTTGGGGAGGGTTTATCAATATTTTGGGTCGTTAATCCCAACCAGACCGGAAGATACAAATTCCTTCCAACCCATTTGAGAGGAGAATAGTGAACTTACAATGATATAGATATCACACTTTTTCGATGGGTAAATCTCCTAGATCATGCCAGTTTGTCAGTTTGCAGTGCGTGGGGGTCTGAACATCCATCTGGGGTTCCGATTGAGCAACAATGAGCCAATGTTTCATCTTAGAGGTTGGGAGAGTGTGATAGATAAAAAGGTGACCCTTCAGACATAGATATCAACCCATTTTGATGAGTATTTCCACTAGGGTGAACTTTCTAGTCATTTTCGATAGTTGTGAAACGTATTTTTGAGTGCATACAACTCATTATTCCGTGCATGCAGTGGATTGACCGAACATATCTCAGATCCATCTATCTACATTCATTATTGCTATTTATCACTATTTTTCTTTGTATTCTAGCAATATCTCCATATAAAGAGATCTAGGGGAAGAGTTTTGCTTGAGTTTCCCGCATTTTATCTTATATTGTCCGTCATTTTGCTTAATAAAATCTTTGAGTTTCTTATGGTTCCACATATATTTGCATGAACTGTATTAAACATTTAAACACATCAAAACGCATCCAGAAACATTTGAAACTCAATCAGGAACCCCCCACGTATCATATCTACAAACGAAACCCCAGATATTAACAATTTATATCCAAATCCAAGATTCAGGATATTACAGTGGTATCAAAGCTGGTTTTCCTGCCAGCCTAAGGGGAAAATAAGTGAGGAGTTATTTCAAATTGTTTCCAATAAATTTTAGCGGTGATAACTTGCACTTATACCTTCAGTTGCATTAGTAGAGAGAAAAGGTTTAGATCAGATATGGAGGAAAACGTGAGGAATATTCGTAATATGCTTGCACATGGGTGACAACAGTTGAGGTAGGCTATGTTAATAATTCAAAACAATGCAGAGATCAATGGAGCTAGTGGTTCAAAGAGGAAACAAACATGGCAGAAAGTACATGAAGAGGATTTTGAAGATTGTTTGAGGGAGTATCAAGAGCTTGGTGCGACATTTCACACAAACATGTCATTCAATGATCTTTGCACCATTAAACATCTTGAGTGGTATAAACCCCAAGTATCGGTGGAAAAGAAGGTGAAGGTGCCAATGAAAAAGGGTGATGGTGCGGTGTCCCCATCAACTGATGTTGAGGATTCCACATCATACCTTAGTAGTGATGTTCATGATGATGAGGATGTGTGTGAGGAGGAGTTGGAAGAAGATGAGATACCTTGTGAGGTTGACCTCATTTCTCAAGAGATGTGTATCAGAGATGAGGGAGAGGTAGTTGGTTTTGAGGAGGTTTGTTCACATGGGTCACCTACTGATATGGATCTCATTTATCAGGAGTTGTTTTTGAGTGATGTTGGGCAGAGTGATACAACATATGTTGGGGTGTACTCTGATGAGGATTTCATAGTTGACCTTGGTAGAAGGACTCACGAGGTATCACTTCAACATGATGTGGATGTTTGTTTGTGTGAGCCACACCATTTGATAACGAACCTAAATATTTGCGAGGACATGATTGTGGTAGCCATGAGACACCTCAATGACACATACATTGGTGGCTGATTTTTGTTGGAGGGCCACTATGGTATAGGAAAACTTGGGAGGAGATATTTTCCTTGGGGATTTCATTACACTCAAGGAGGCCATGATAGTGAGTAGATATAACTACCTACACCTTCTCGTAGATAGGTATTATCTTCTCGCAATGGGTGGTGTGTACCAGGATGCATTAGAAGGGAAAGAGCATGAGGTAGAGAAACTTTAGAAGGAGATGAGTCAAACATCTCTTTCATCCATTTTAGTATACAGTCAGTCATATACATCAACCTTCTCTCAGGAGGTTGTCAGTGACATTGTTGAATTGATTGAGGAGCCTCATGTGATTGGTGAGCGTGAGGGGCATTCAGACTTACACGCAATTGTAGGGAGATATGACATGAAGATTTTGGAGGATGCACATGTGTTGCAAGATTCACCACCTTTGATGAGATCCTTGATTGCTCATGATGAGACAGTTGAGCATACACTCATGGATTGTAGAAACAAGCAAATTTTAGGTGAGGACGCATCCATTTTGGATCCAAGGTTAGTTGACACCCATGATGAGGACATGTCTATACAGGATCCAGGGTTAATTGATACTCATGGGTTGGTTGATACAGTGGTACATCCAGGATACCAGATGGTACCGAAGGACATAGGAGTATATAATGGTATACTGGGGCATACAGTGATGAGAAATGGCATGCAGATATGTATAGTGGCACACATAGGAATGCATTGGAGTGTAGGGAAAAGGAATACTTGATGGAGCATGTAGTTTCCAGTGGAGAGCATTCCACTCCATTTCTACAGTGCGTATATTTTGGAGATCATATCATCATCAGTTGTAGTACCTATGATGATGGAGAGAGTAGAGTTGACCATCAATGTGAGGAGACACCTTTGGATGCATATGATGGCATGGGAGTAGTGAGGAGTCCAAGTGACTACTCAGATAGTCCACCAGTGGGCATGGATGATTTCTTGGTCATACCCTTGGGATTGGCCAATGTATGTGACACTTTCCAGTCGGGCACACAATCGTGGAGGTTTCTGCTACCATTTCTTGATGCTCTCATCATGTACAACAACACATAGGAGGACTATGTGAGGCAGTTGGGTGAGCCTCGTTTAGTTATAGATATGACAAAGATTCTCCATTTTGGGCATATGGAAAATGTGCAGATTGACATAGGAAGATTGAGGGATGATATGATCTACTATAGAGATGGCCCATATTTAGTCTCCCAGTCCACATTTAGGGAGATGGTCATGAGGGTGATGTATGATACATCTTGGGTAGGGAATTCTAAGAATTTGTATGAGTTTGAGGCACCACAAAAGATAGGGTTATTTTTCAGTGGGGTGTCTAAACTCCAGGATTTCCTACATACATTGTCAAGAGTGAGGATGGAAGATTTTTCTGTGCAGGTTGGAAGACACATGAAAGATTAATAGGCACAAGGTTCATTCATAGTATCTGGTTTTCGTCAGTTGGTGGCATACAGGGTTCAGTATATTAGCTCAGCTGGATTTCGACATTTATCAGTATGGCATAACATGAGTTAGTGGGAATTGGAAGTGGTGGACTTCCAAATTGGCTATGGGATCCAAGGATTCATTTGGTCGGTAGTTTGCTTCACTTCTTGATGGACTGAGTTGTGCCAGTGGTCGGTCTACTTCATTATTGGATTTTCATGAGAGGGTGTGATAGGATTCGTTATATATGGTAAGACAAGTTCTCTCTTTTAGTACCAAGGAGTGAGTATGGCGGTGGATTTGTAGACTTTGGTTCCGTAGGGACACCTTTACAGATTATATTTCTTGATAGCATGCCCAATCTTTACATGTATTTTAGCATGGGGTTCCAGGAGTGGGGAATCCAGTATGTGTACATTGGGCAGACAGTCATGGCCTGAGTGGTGCAACATTGGCATGGTGATATCTCTCAGAGATTATCATGGGACCTTTGGATTACAGGGTTGGTAATTTCATTGAATGATAGAGGTGAGTGGATCCTTCCAGGGGAAAATCATTCAGATTTTCCATTGAGTTTCAGTTTTGAGGAGAGAGTTTCACTTTTTGGTGATTCGTTGAGGTCCTATAGTTCCTCACTTTGGCGGTAGTATGTTCATCCGGAGTAAGCCATGTTTGGCTTGGAGTGGTCATGGAGGTCATGATCATTTTCTATAGAGGCCGAGTGTTACTTTCAAGAGTTCTCTCATGAGATGCATTATACTGGATCCCTAATAGAACAAATCGTTGAGGGGTTGACTGAGTTTTTGTAGTACCATGCTTATTTACCCATCAGTAACATTCAAGAGAAGACTTATTATGTGAGTACCTTGTCGGACAATGAGTTGAGAGGAGAATGCTTCACATCTTCCATATTAGTTTGGGAACTAGGTATCATGTTCAGTTTCAGTTGGGTTCAATTGGCGAAGTGTCAGGGTTTCATGGGATTGCTTGAGGACAAACAATCTTTGGGAAGGGAGAACTGTCATGTCCCCATTTTTGGATTCCCTTATTATGCTGTTAAAATCACTTCAGGAGGCTTGAGTCAGCCAAGTCAGAGGGATGAGACCGTGTCATCAGTGATATCAGAGGGTTTGGATGAGTTTTATGGGGCCCACATAGTTTATTTATCATTATTCATCATCAAGATCATTTTTGCAAAACTTGTTCTTGGTTTCGTTACATTCTGATGATTTTCGTAAAACTAGGTTATCACTGGGCATATTTTAATTAATTACACTAAAGGTAATTTTTGGAGCTTGTTTCTTGGAGAAATACCTTAGTGTAATATCTCGTTGGAACTAGGACGAAAATATCTACAAGATGGGATGATGAAAAGTGACTTTTAGTGGCCGAAGAAATCATAAAGGAAAATTAATCACTTTTTGGAGAAAAAAGGTTCATTAAATTAATAAAGTGATTTTATGAGAAAATATTAAAGTTGAATTAAAAGTTTCTTGAAGGGAAAAAGGTGAAAATGGGTATAAAAGAGAGATAGGGGCTCATATTCTCTCATTATTGAAGATTGTGAACTGGAAATTAGAACCCAGAGAGGAGTCAGGCAACTTCCTTCTTGTTTGGTGGCTTTCTATATTAAACCATCGCCATTGACAGAGTTTGGTGTTGAAAGACACACCCTAGTCCGTCGAGAGGACCACATAGGTTCTTCATCGAGCTAGAGGATCATATTATATCAGCAGACAAGTCCAATATCAGCTAGGGCGCATATTTTTCAGTTGCAGTAGTTGTAGCATGAGGTTTTGGGGAGGGTTTATCAGTATTTTGGGTCGCTAATCCCAAACAAATCAGAAGATCCAAATTACTTCTGGCCCATTTGAGAGGATAACAAGGTGCTTCCAGTGAGACATATCTCACACTTTTCCGATGGGTACATGTCCTAGATCATGCCAGTTTTTCAGTTTGCAGTGTGTGGGGGTTTGGACATCCATTTGGGGTTCTGATTGAGCAACAATGAGCCAGTGTTTCATCTTAGAGGCCGGGAGAGTGTTCTAGAGAGTAGGGAGACCATTCAGAGACATATCTCCGCCCATTCTGATGAGTATTTCCACTAGGGAAAACTTTCCATTCATTTCCAATAGTTGTGCAACGTATTTTTGAGTGCATGCAACTCATTCTTTCGTGCATGTAGTGGATCGGACCAACAGATCTTAGATCCATCTATCTACATTCATTATCAGTATTTATCAGTATTTTTCTTTGTATTCCAACAAGATCTCCATATACAAATATCTAGCTGAAGAGTTTTTCTTGAGTTTCCCACATTTTATCTTATATTGTCCATCATTTTGTCTAATAAAATCTTTGAGTTGGTTATGGTTCCACATATATTTGCATGCATTGTATTAAAAATTTAAACACAAAAAAACGCATCCAGAAACCTTTGAAACTCAATCAAAAACCCCCAACGTATCATATCTAAATCTGAAACCCCATATGTTAACAATTTATATTCAAATCCGGGATATTACATTCTTCCCATGAAATGAGGTACAATCCCTTCTTGGGTCAATGAACCTGAAAACCTATAAGATAAGGAAACATATGGGTAGAATGATGGAAGGTAGTAAGTATTGAAGGGAATGGTATGATGACCCTTCAAAGGACCAACCAGTACAAACCCCTTTCTTGAGGGTGACCTACTTACTAGGAAGCCATGCCACTCACCAATGTGAACTAGGAAAAAGATATAAATTCCAAGTAGATGTTTCATAATCAAGAAAGGATTATTTGCAACATGGTCAAATGCTTCAAATATTAAAATGACACTTACCACAATACCATAATCCTTACCTCATGAAACAAGACTTGTCATCTTGAGGGCCAAATTGATGTGGTGGATGTTGCTTTACTGCTAGTGATGAGTGATGGCGTGATCAAAAATAAGAGGGGCCTTACGGGATATGTTGGTCAATATGACTCTCATTACTCCATGTCTTCTACCCGTGGGCCTCGAGACATGATCTCCTTAGTTACCCCTAGCCTAGGGGGTAACAACAACTACATAGTGAATGACCCCTTCTTTATACTTGCAATTCGTAACTAAGAAAAAAAGAGCATGCATAAGACTCACCTTCTAGCTAGGTTTTCTCTTGTATTAGGTTTTCTCGGTCACATCTTGTGTTCATTTGCTTGTTTCTTTCATTTCAGTTTTAATTATTTCCAAAATTTTGAATGTTACACTAATAATATTAAATATGAGATCTAAGGTAATAAACTTCATAATAAAATATTAGGATTATTGGTGGAATATTGTAAGATCTGTTGTGACGAACTATTCCAATGGAGTACCCACAAACAATTTACAAATACAATATTACATGAACTATGTTCTCAACCATTATGTTAATAGGAGACACCACTCCCTTCTGGTCACATCCAATAACATAAGGATTATGGTATATTGGATCTTATATGTTGCCATGAAACACTCCTATCAACTAAATTTTTATGAAAAAATATTTTATCATAAAAACAATTCCAAAATACATCAATGTTAAAATTATCCAACTTAATAATAAACATTTTTTAAGAAAACATACTATAAACATCAAATTATTATTATTATCTTAGATTTATAATATGAAAAAAAACAAACTAAACAACATAAATCTTTAGATTTTTTTTTAATGAAAGTAGAAGTAATATAATTATTAAATATATACATACTTGGGAAATGAGAATGCCTAAAGAGTGATATCGTTATCAAGTATAGATAAATTTAAGAGAGGAGAATGCCCAAATAGATAATGTACTATATAAAAATCATTTAACTTTCTTTTATTATCAAATAAGTTATATATATTGTTTTTTATTTAGTTAATGATAAAATAAATTAGTGATATTTATGTATATAACTTGAATGGGTTTACATGCGTTTTTTCTTTGGAAGTCAAGGATTCAAATCCAAAATATAAGATAGCTAATAATAATAATAATTTGGTTTTAGAAAGCCCCCGGATGGGGTGTTATTGGAAGCCACGGGGCATACGGAGAGGGCAGGCACAAGTTCTTCGGACAAGAGACCACGTGAAGAACCCGTGCCAAATCTTGTCACCCTCCACCAGGATTAATTTGATGCAACGGGCATTTAAATGGTGTACTCGCACAATTAGTGCGATCTCTCCCCTCTCAGCTCTTCTTAATAGTGTTCTTGCGACTATGGCTACGGATTTTGTTTGCATGTTCTCGCGCTCCAACCACTGGACCAGGCGTGGTGAGAATCCTCCTGCGTGCTCCTGGGCGGACCTCATCTGCTTCCTTTGGCTCCTCATCAACTACATTACTCCCTGCGCTCTCCATGCATTGACTCACCTTGTCTTTAATCCTGACCACATGCCTCGCGAGCGAGGAAATCCGCGTAGGGGCGCTCCCTGGAGGCCTCGAAGGCCCTCCCTCTCGCCTCCAGGTCCTCTGTCTCCCTCTAGCACTCTGGTACCATGGCTAGCCTCTCCCCCCCAGCCCATCCACCCGGCTTATGAAGAACCGATTCTCGACCCCAGCCTCTCTGAGAATTCACCCCGAACCTCGATGGAGGACCCTCCTAATCCTCGCGGACTGGGCAACTTCGAGCATCAGGAACCGGTCTCCAACACCGGGGTGCAGCTCAGGGACAGTCTGGACAACATCTATGATCTAATGTTCGAGTTGCGTAAAGAAGTTGACGACCTGCACTTCAGGGTGCAATTTACCACCACCAAAGTGACTACTCTCCTCCACCTCATGGACTCCATGGGAGCGACTTTTCCTTCTTACCCGGGAGGAGGCTCCTCGATGGAAATGCCTAGCGCAACACCTCAGGAAGGCCATATCAGGCAGCAAAGAACAACAGCAGACGGGATGGCAAGCATCGTCAGTGCAACAGCAGGCGTGGCTTCAGCGAGCAGGCATCAGCAGGAGGCAGCGTCAGCGCTCGCGCGAGGGATGGACAGCGCGACTTCTGAAATGACTTGGGACTTTGAACTCACTTACTTCGAGGAAGAGCCAAGGCAGGGCGACCACTCGACCACGCACCAGGATCCTCCGTCAGGTGTCTAATAGTGTTTAATAGGCCAGCTTAGCCAGTCTTAGCTAGATTACTTTCTGAAAGTGAAACAATTGCTTACTGTCTTTTATTCCTAATACTGTTCAGTAAACTTAATAGGTCCGCTGGACTGGTTTCCCCTCTGTTGGGGCAGTCTAGTGGAGCCAAACTGTCCATGGTTGTAATCTGGCACTTTCACCAGTTTTTTGAAGGAACTTAATATAATTACTACTTACTTAAAAAAAAAAAAATTTGGTTTTAGAAAGGAACAAGTGAGAAATTAAGATGAAATCATGCTTATTCAGAGTGTGCCTTAAATCAACATATAAATGTGCAATGTGCGAAACCTATTTGTTATATATGAAGGTAACACCAGAATAATCTAGATACCGAATTGTCAAACCCATAAGCTATAAAATACCACTAACAGATATTCTGACATTGACATATTATCCCACGACATAGAAACAAAGCCTCCATTGTGAAGTTTACACAACTCATAAGCCTCCCTCGTCGATAAATCTAATATGTAGGTTTATTGTTGCAATTCTGCTTGTATACCTAAAACAAGCCTTCGGAACAGAATCGTCTCTACCATCATAAGGGAAGCCCGAGCCCCTTCCAGGGTTGGAATTTGATGGGAAAAATGCCTGTAAATTGGGCATTTTGTCCGTCAAATACGGTTATATTTTTTTATGTTACCATCTTCTAAAATGGGTAGCCAGGTGGAAAGGATGTGTTTATGATGTTCCATTAATTGAATAAGACGTCATTAATACCGGTTCTCCATGTTTATGACATGCATAAATTTGATAAGATGTCATAGTAATTCATGTTATCTCTTTAGTGTTGAAATGAGTAACACGTATATTTCCAAATCTCAAGAGTATCGTTTACAAGATGGTGGTGGTTAATGCAGGAGTAAATATTTACCCACCACCATCTTTGGAGGATGGACCCATGAAAGTAACCATTACCCAATTTGAAAGTTGAAACCCTTTCAGCTCCGTTTTTGTTTCAAAACCATTTCCTCTAGAGTTTGGATAACTGGTGATAGGGTTGAGGGAAACCACGATTGTTTGCTCTGTTTTGTTTTCACTGCTTCTTTGGAGTCTGGATAACTCGTAATATAAAAATCACCTTTGTTCGCTACCATTTCCATTAAGCCCGACATTAATAAAATTGGGTAGCGCGTCGAGTTGAGTGATCATTGGATTGATGCACGAGGATTGAGATACATGTCACTGTGTCCATTGGAAGGTTGAAGGGACTAGGAGGACGACAGGTAAGGCCCTCTAAAATCTTTTCTTTGCAAATTTCCTTTCCAAATGCTCTGTTTGATGAATTGCAGAATGCTAGTTTCTTTTTCTTTGTTCCTTTGAATGGGTATGTTGTTGTGTGCATTTCTATTGTTGGCTCTCCGTTTTGGCATGGAAATGCTTATTGTCCGCCAAAATTGGATAATCTTCCTCTCTGAAACTAGAATTTGCTCTGTTCTAGGAAATCCATCGCAAAACATTTTTCTTAGCATGATCATTGTTTTTTCTTTAGTCTCCTCATCACCCTGTTCCTCTACCCACTTTGATTCCTCATTGCGGATGTCACAACTTGTATACCCGTTTTCCATGTGTTGCAACATAAATACTAACATTATTAATAATATCATTATGATGTGAACGCATACACATTTTCTGTATGGAAATTGTTAATCTATTTTCCCATAATACTCACTTCAAACTTGTCAAATAGTGTAAATTTGCTTGACTTTGTGAAGGCCATCCCTACGTTGTAATCCAAAGTCCTCATGTGGCATTTGTTTTTTCAAAATCATTTAGTGGTGCAAATTTCACATTAATGCCTGGTAATTTACAACCAATCGGGCACTGCACTGAGGTGGTGAAAGGTCCATTTAATTAGTAGTTGCCTTGAACGTTGTACAAAATATCCATTTATCGATAATTTGTACTTTGGTCCATCAACTTTCATATTGTTGCGTTATCTTGTGCACTGTTGGTCCATCAACTTACATATCTTTTTTCCTCTGGCACGCGATGCGTCTAACAAACTAGAATTCCATAGAATTCCAAATCCACTTTGAGTATAAAATGTAAGATAGTTTTAGCCAACAGATTCTATTAACTCATTTCGTCCTTGACTCTTCTGTATTTTTGACAAGATGATGTAGCCATACGTGGTGAAAACGGAATTGCAAACTACACAGATCAAATTTATAAAGTTTTTAATCATTTAATTGTATTAATTCCTTTAAAATTTAATCCCAAATCCAAATTTAAAACAGATTTACCCTAATTCAATCTTTTTAATATTATTATCTATCTAATTTTAATTTATTTTTATATTAAAAATTATTTTCTAAAACTATACTCTACAATAAAAATTTATACATGACAGAAAATATACTATGAGATTATTAATATATCACAAGTCAAATCACTTTTGTTAATGTATGTAAAGCCACTGAGAAACCACACATCTCGAGGATGGATGTGGTGTTAATCAAATAAAAGATTCATTTTAATGGTCGATATCCTATTTTTCTATTTCCCTTGTAAGACCATGTATGTAATTACATGCTATCTTAGGAGAATGTCGTTTCCCGTTCTGACCTGGAATGGAATTTCAAGTCCTCTCTGCTTTATGATATTACTAATATCTTAAGAGATTTGAACCATACGCTCATACTCCATCAATATGATTATGCAAAAAACCAAAGAAAAGATTAATTATAACCCTACAATATAGGGTACAACTAATTTTAATGGATGGTCATAAAACATGGCAATTATGGTTAGTAACATTTATTAAATGAAGTTTAATTGTAACAAGTAATATATATAACTAATTTGTCCGCACGGGTGTAGACGGATTGGCAAGTGCCGTGTAAATGGAAGGAAATTTGTAAAATGAAGTCTCATGTTCGATTCTCACCCGGATTTACTGGTGCGCTATTCTTGCGGGCTGGGTGGTTGCACCTGGAGTTATAGTGGTAGCCGGAGTTATAGTGGTAGCCGACGAGGATCGACCCCGTGTCACGCGAGTACGAGAACCACAAGTTGTCGATTCCCCAGTACCAAAAAAATATATATATACAACTAATTTTAATGGATGGTGAAAACATGGGAGGAAATTATGGTTAATAAACATTTATGAAATGAAGTTTAATTGTAACTCTATATATTGTTTTATTTATTTATTTTAATTATTTTACATCTCTTTTATATAAGAAAAGTTATGGTTAGTAACATTTATTAAATGAAATTTAATTGTAACAAAAATATATATAGTTTTTTTTTTTACATCTTTTTATATAAAAAAATTTAGTTAAATTAAGATTTTACTTTTAACTTGGTATTTTATTAAAAAAATATCAATGATTTTTAAAATATATTTTTAAATAAATTTTGTTGATACTTTTGCAATATGTTTATTAAATAATCAAATCTCAGAGCTGGCCATTAGCGCCATCGAGAAACATATTGATCAAATAAATTTTTCAAAAATTTTGACTTATAAAGGCAATATAAATATTATAATAAGTTATTTATAAGTTTTTCAAATTTATTAAAATGTTTTATACTCACATTATGGGTATATAATACTTTTTCTAATAAAATAATTTATTTCTTTATAAGTTGGGCTTAGTTGATAAGTTTTTGGTAGAAGGTGATATGATATCTAGTTTTTATATGTTTGGTTTACTTTAAGATTGAGGGTAGAAGGTGATATGATTTTTAAAGTCTTGAACAATATGTTGTATAAAAAGGTTAAATCCATCTTAGGTGGGTTTTTTTTAGAGCATTCTATTAATAAGATTTTTTTTTCAAAGTTTTTTTTTTTTTTTTTTCAAGTTATATTCATCTTTGGATGATTTAATATATAAGAAAGAAGTTGATTTTCCTAGTAACTATAGAGTTAATTTCAACAAATCAAAAATCATAACAAAGGAGTTAATTTCAACAAATCAAAGATCATACCAAAGCCCACTGGTTTTCATGTTAAACATATTAATATGCCAAAGAAACTCACCACAAACCCTATACATATTAATAAAAATATTGTTTGTTCACTTTTAAATTTTGTGATGGATATAAAAGTTGTTTTGTGTTTTAGAAGTTGGAAAGCACCATTCCTTCTTTTATGATTTCCAAATGGAATGTATATGTATTTAATTGTTGGATTAATTAATTATGAAGCCTTTACATATTTGGGATTTATTGTATTCAATATTGATAATGAACCCACAAATAGAGAAGAGTTTGAACTTAGGATTTATTCAATGGTTTTGGTTTTTGACATTATTGTCTTATAAAATATTTTATTATCAATTAGTTAATTAATGAAAAATGTATTTTACTTTTTCATTATAGTTTTTTATTTTATAAAAGTGATTTATGGATAATATTTTTAATGTCTATGTTGTAATTTTTTTTAGTTTGAAATATGAGTTTTTTTTTAAGTTTCAAAAATGATGTTTTAATTGTGATTTTTTTTTTTCGTATAGGTAAATTATTTAAATAGAAATGCCTCCAAAAAAGAAGGGTCAATCAACTATGGACAAATTTTATAGATATTCTACGATATCAAAAACTTCCAATGTTGAAGAAATTTCACATATACCCGATTTGAATGATGAACCTAATGAAGATATGGAGGAAGAGCTTGTAGATGATTTAGAAATTCTTGGCCATGACACAAAAAGACAAGAAGGTAGATCTAGTAGTCCGAGGAGAAGGAAGGTCTCCTCAAAATGTGAATTTCGAGAAGAGTGGAAGATAAAACATCCTTGGGTATATAGTATCAATGTTGAAAATGGCAAGACTCGTATGAAGTGTAGAATTTGTGAGAAATATAAGGCTCAAGGTCCATGGGGTGCTGGAAATAGATGTAATACCATTCAATATGATGTTGTGACAACTCATTCAAAATATTCTAATCATCAAACATCAGTTCAAAAAAAAATATTTGAAACTGAAAGGTTGGCAAAGACCATTCCAGAACACATAGTGACTATAAATGAGAGCAATAAGGAAAGAGTGATAACCACCATGAAGTTAGCATATTTTATTGCACGGAAGGATATTGCAATTGCTACTTATGAAGATCTATGACATCTTCAAATGCATTTACAAATACCTAATATGCCTTCTCGAGTGGAGTATTCTTCCTACATAAATAGAAAAGTTGTTGCTGAATTTATTCACTCTATATCAGATTACCTTGAAGAGGTACAAGTTAGAAAGATGTTAGAATTTCCATTTTTCTCTATAATGTTAGATGAAAGTATAGACAATGGTTTGGAACAACACCTTGTCATGTATTCTACATATCTAGACTTAAAAGGTTTGGGCCCTCCAATCTCATAGTTTATGAAAATGATCAGTGCTCTTGACGGAAAAGGAAAGACTATATATGATACCGTCATTAATATAAAGGAAACAAGACAATTGAAAAATGAGAAATTCATAGCAGTTTCAACTGATGGTGCTTCATCTATGGTTGGATGTGAAAATGGATTTGTCACGTTGCTAAAGAATGATCTACCAAATCTTATTGGTACTCATTGTATTGCACATCGTGAAGCACTTGTAGCGTCAGATGCTTCAAATAGGATACCTGAATTTTTTGTTGGGTATGTGTTATATTCTTTGCACGAGTAGTAGTGTCT
>ML833927.1:0-18059 GCA_009831015.1 Picea engelmannii
TATTATTTAAATAATCCACCTTGACTTTTTCACTTTACTTTATCATTTAAATAATGATTTCTTCTTTTAGGTCACTTTGACTTCTTTAACCTTGGGGGCTTCAAGCCTTCATGTGGGGGTCCTTCATCTTCGTAAAGACATAACTCTCAAACCATGAGGAGTTATGCAACATTCCACATACCACAAGAAATGACATGACAATCACTATCCATCTAGGATAGTTTCACCAACAATTTCCTTGATCTTCATCTCATTATTCCACATACAAGCATGGGTCCTCCAACCATTCTTCTAGGGATAACTCAATCCACAAAACGTCTTCCTGTGAGGGCTTTCACCATAAGGGGACCACTTTGGAGTTCATCCATTTGTGCACCTTATCAATCATGATAACAAAATAATGATATCATGGATCCTCCAACCATTCTTCTAGGATAACTCAATCCATAATGTGTCTTCCGGTGAGGGCTTTCACCATAAGGGGACCACTTTGGAGTTCATAAATTTGTGCACCTTATCAATCATGATAAGACAATAATGAGATCATGGGTCCTCCATCCATTCTTCTAGGATAACTCAATCCACAAAGCGTCTTCCCATGAGGGATTTCACCATGGGGGGACCACTTTGGAGTTCATCCATTTGTGCACCTTGTCAATCATGATAAGACAATAATGAGTCATCTATACATTTTTTCAATAATGCATCATATACCAATGAAACCACAACGATCCGTCTTCATCATGTATCAATGACAACTCATTGATCCATCTTCATAATATCAATGACAACTCATTAATCCATCTTCATAATATCAATGACAACTCATTGATCCATCTTCATCTATGCATTCTCATCAAGGACAATACATATTACATTACATCAATCATCAATCAATAAATCCTTTGACATCAATCAATCAATCAAACCATTGGTATCAATGACAACATGATCCAACAACATTCAACCTGTGAAAACAACTAATGCTTGGCGAAGATTTTTTTTTTATCGCAACCTGAGGGAGTAATTGTGTTTTTTATACATTTTAATGTCTTGAAATGATATTTGAAGTATTAAACTTCTTGCAACAGATTATTCATTTAGTGGTTTCTTGTTTCCCTCTAGTTTTATTATTTCACTTGTCTGTCATTAGTGTTCCAACAGCCAAGGAGGACCCTCATCCCTATCATCTTCGAACCCAACCATGTTGTTGTATTGGTAGAACCAACCCTCTAACTCACCAACAAAAATTAAAATCAACTATTCTAAACTTGAGGTGGCCTAGCTTTGCCCTTTAGTAGTCAGGTGCAGACTTTAGGATCAACATCTTCTGGTGCTGTTGTCGGGGAACAGAGTAAAGAGATATATTTCCCTGGGAGAAAGACACTAAATATCTCAGACCTTTTATGGTGAACAAATATCAGACATAGGCAGACTACCATCTTTCACTTGGCGACTCCATTGAGTAGAATTTACGAAAGAAATATTGGCGCCCAAAAAATGACTCAACAAGTCCAATTCTAAACATATCATAGCCACCAAGGCTCATATAACCCTCAAAAGAACATAATAATCTCTGATCCAGAAAGGAAACTAATAAAATACACCATAGCTTAGAGATATACCTCCCCCTCAAGGATAAAGTTGTACCCAAAGAGTCTACTCCTCTTCATCATCACATGCAACTTGAATTTTTCTATACCTGAGAATCACAATTCCAAGGAACCTCAGACATATTCAACTCTTGAC
This sequence comes from Picea engelmannii, assembly GCA_009831015.1. Taxonomy (NCBI): domain Eukaryota; kingdom Viridiplantae; phylum Streptophyta; class Pinopsida; order Pinales; family Pinaceae; genus Picea; species Picea engelmannii. The sequence goes on from ML833927.1 coordinate 1,750, forward strand.
TCTACTTCATTATCTAGTCCAACATACACCCCTATAGCTCTTATAAATCTTCAAATTCCTATTTCCCAAGCCATGGCTGCTACCAGGATGAATGGCATCACTGTTTCCAAATATGCACCCCTAGTTCTTCCTGTAGGATTACATGCACTCCCATCCACAGATTACATGAAATATTTACCAAGGTATAATGGGGAAGGTGATGTCACTGCCAAGGAACATCTGGTATCCTTTTATAGCTTTGCATACAACTTTAACATTGACTATGCAAATGTGTGTATGAGGTTTTTTGTGCAAAGTCTGGATGGGGAATTAAGGAAATGGTTCTCAAGTCTTCCTCCAGCCTCCATCATAAACATTGAGGAATTATATGAAGATTTCATAAAGAAATGGGGAGATATGAGAGATTATCTCTACCACATCACTGAGTTTGGGGCTCTAAAGAGAAAGAATTGTGAATCTAATTCAAACTTCACCAAGAGATTCAATAAGATGTATGGTAGAATTTGAGATGAGATCAAACAAACCAAATCCTTTGCCAAGATCACTTATTCCAATGCATTTGATGCAAAATTCTCCCTTATGATGAGGGAAAGAAGATCCACCACCATGTTGTCCATGCAGGAAGCAACCATTAGGGTTGAATCCAATATCTTGGCATCAAGCAGGTTAAAGACTAGATCTGGGAAAGACAAGAAGAAATAGAGAGAAGATTCCCCTGCCTCCTATAACTCAGCCACATATGATCCCAAACTTTATGAAATGACAAAAACTTTGAAGGATATGACATCTAAAATAGCTAAGATAAAATGGGAATCTAAACAACCAAACAGGGATTTTCAAGGGGCTGGAAATAGAAATCCAAATTAGTTCAGAAGGCCTAATGATGCACCTTAGATAATGCAGAGAGAAAGGAGGAATGTTGATGATCAAAGGGTAGCACCTCCTTTCCAAGACAATCAGATTGAGGAGATAGATGTAGACAATGATGTTGTAGATGACACTACTGTACTTTTTAATGAAGAAGATTATTATACCAGTCCCTTAACACAACAAGAATATGAGGTAGCACAACTATCAAATCAGTTTGATAATCAAATAGGGGAAGAGGGAGTTATTCAAGGCCAACCCCAGGAAAAATATGATTTGGGGACAAGAGTGGGGGATCCCAGAGCCACTACCTCTAATCAAAACAAAAAAAATGAATTTCTTCCCAAGCCAAACCCAAGGAAAGATATGTCATCCAAAGCTCAACAATTTTCCCCATCCAAACCTCCAGTCCCTGAAATATAATAAGTTGATAGGCCACCATCCTCTTTCATCCTAGAACATGAACTGAGAAAGATCAAGATCCCCGTGCCTTTGACAAAATTAATGAAGAATGAACCTTTCAAAAAATCTATCATGAAATTTCTGCAGCTAACTACTTCTATTGTATCTTCTTACATAATTAGTCTACAACATTAGAACCCAGAAATTACTGTGGGTCCACACATTGAGGATGGATTTGATGCTTCTCCACCATTCTATATATCTTTAAATTTCCATTATATTATCTTTCATAACATTCTTATGGACTCAGAATCCTCGCACAATGTTATGCCCAAAGTTGTTATGGAAGAACTAGGTCTGGATATCACCAAACCCTACCAGGACCTATACTCCTTTGATTCTAATAAAGTAAAATGTTTGGGACTGATAAAGGATATGGTGATTTCTCTGGCATAATTACCAATGAAGAGTGTAGTGATGGACATTGTCGTGGTTGAGATTCCCCCAAAGTTTGGTATTCTCCTATCCAGAACTTGGGCTAAGAAGGTTGGAGGATCATTACAAATGGACCTCACTTACGCCACCATCCCTGTGTTCGGAGGGGAACATTGGAGGCTATACAGAGAGGTATATTATCCTATATCATCAGTGACCGTGAGAACCCAAGAAATCACCCAATTTATGTTGTTGAGGGTGATATCAGCTCATCTGTTTTTCATTTAAATGATGATGAACCTAAAATGTCAATTAGCCAATGCAAAGAGAATTCGATGATAGATCAAAAAAACAAAGTATGGAAGATGTATTTCAATCGCTCTTCATCAAAGGAAGGATTCGGGGCAGGTGTACTCCTCATTTCCCCTTCACAAAAGGTAATAAAACTCTCTTATAAGATGGATTTTGAGACTACTAACAATATACCTGAATATGAAGCTCTGGTTTTGGATTGAGGGCTTCCAAAGACATGGCCATTGATTGTTTAGCAGTTTTTGGTGATTCTGAGTTAATCATCAATCAAGTTAAGAACATCTATTAATCTGAACAACAGAGGCTCAAGTAATAAAAAAATGAGGTATGGGACCTAATTGACAATTTCTTTCTATCATTTAATATATCCTTCATCCCCATAGATGAGAATCAGAAGGTAGATTCTTTGGCCCTGGCTACCTGAACTTTTAGACCTCCCATTGGTCCAAATATTAAATATCAGGTGGAAATCAGACATAGAACAACCATACCAGACAACATGAATAATTGGGAATTCTTTAGTGATCATCTAGAGTTGTAGAGGTTTCTATAGGCCATTGATGAATTCTCCAATATCTCAATCGACCAAGAAAGCCAAGAAGGTGAAAATAATGAATTAGAAAATCAACAAACACCTCATATTCTAAAGAAAATAGTTGGCCACGATATAGTGGAGCTGAAAACCAATCACATTCCAAGAGGACTAGTGCCACTGGAGAGGTTTTTTGACAGTAATGACATTCCCAGATAAGCTTCCATGAAGAATCAAGAAGAATAGATAACATATTGCAATATTGGGACCACTCAGAATCCCAAGATCATCAAGATGTCCAAAACATTAGTTGTGGAACAAAGGGACAGGTATGTCAATATCATCAAAAGGTTTTTTGATACTTTTTCTTGGTCATATGAGGATTTGAAGACATTTTACACTGACATCATCCATCACAAGATACCTCTGAAGGCGAGCTCCAAGCCATTCAGATAGAAGATTCGGAAATTTAATCCCATGCTGATGTCCATAATTGAGAAAGATCTTAAACGAATTCTGGATGCAAGGATTATTGTACCGTTGAGGTACTCAAACTGGGTGGCCAACTTGGTACCTGTAAGAAACAAAGACAGGGAGATACGCTTGTGTGTTGATTTCTGAAATCTCAACAAGTGTTCTCTAAAAGACAATTACCCCCTCCCCAAGATGGATCATATTTTACAGAGGGTGGTGGGTGCACACAAGATTTCCTTGTTAGATGGATACTCTGGTTGAAACCATATAGCGGTGTGTTAAGAGAACAAAGAAAATACAGCACTCACCACCCCATGGGGAAAATTCATGTACGACAAGATGCCTTTTGGGCTGATGAATGCAGGGGACACTTTTCAGAGGGCCATGGACATATCTTTCGTGGGGGAAAAAGACAAATTTATGGTTATATACTTGTATTACATGACCATTTTCTCCAAGACTAATGGTGGACATTTGCAGCATCTGGAGTATATTTTTTGGAAATGCAGAAGGGACGGAATATATTTGAATCCTAGGAAGTGTCACTTTGCCATGCTAGAAGGGAAGCTCTTGGGCCACATCGTATCCGTAGGAGGTATAAAAATTGATTCAAGGTGAGTCGATTTTATTCAATAGATCAAAATCTCTAGAAACAAAAAGGCGATCCAGTCTTTTCTTGGAAAGATAAACTTCCTAAGGTGCTTTGTGCCAAATTTCATTGAAATCCTCAAGCCTATCACTAACATGTTGAAGAAGGATGTTGTGATAAAATGGTATATAGAGGAAAAATCAACATTCCAAAGGATCAAGAAGGATTTATTTGAAGCCCCTATATTAGCCACCCCTGACTATACCAAATATTTCTTCATCTTTTCTTTCTCTTCCGAGGAGACCATCGTTGTTGTACTATCGCAGAAAAATGGAGAAGGGCATGAAAAACCCATAGCCTTTTTTAGCAAAGCTCTCTGATATGCTAAGCTGAAGTATGATATATTATAAAAGCAGGCTTATGCGTTGGTCAAAGCACTCAAGGCCTTCAGGGTATATGTCTTACATTCTAACATAACAACTTTTGTTCCTAGCAGCAATGTCAAAGAGATCGTAGTCCAGCCAGATAGTGAGGGGAAAACAGGGCAGTGGATTATCAAACTATTGGAGTATGAATTGCACATAAAACCCACCAAGTTGATCAAGGGACAAGTGTTATACCCCTAAATTGCACCAGGCATGAATACCTGGCATCAGACCATCTAACTTGCTATCTTTTCCAAGCCATCACTGAACAAGCTCTTCAAAAAATCATTGATTTGAAGGTGTACTCACCCTGTGCCACTATTGCCCATGTACACATGCCTGTTGACCCTCTAGAACCCGTGTACACTCACGGAATATTGAGAAAAATGGAAAATTGAATAGGATACTAGTTTCCAGGCCGTTACTTAACCATTTGACTGACCATATCCAGTCAACCCAACCGTTACTATCCCTTTTGGCCTATAAAAGAAGGGGTTGGGGTCCCATTGCAAAAAAAAAAAAAGAGAAAGGGAAGCACGGGAGCATAGAAACTTTACCCATTTCCTTATTCCCCCTTTTTCCCCAATATTCGGAAATCATATTGTGAGTTGAGCAGTTGGTGCATTGTGAAGAGGAGCCCAGGAACAAGTACGAGGAGTAGTGTCGATCTCATTTTGTAAGTGACTTTTGTGATATTAATATAAAGAAGTACTTATTCCGTCCCGCCAAATGATGTCTTAAACTTATATGATTTGTTTACATTTCTTGTTTATGATGTCTAACCCACTAATCCATATGTAGAATGCATGCTTCTAGTTTCTTGTTTGTCTTTTGGTGAATGCAAGTCAGCTTTGGGAGGAGACTTACAGTCAGGAAACAACTAAGTGCAAAGGGATCAACACCGAACATGGAGTTTAAGGTATGCCTATCGGATCCCTATACCTTGTGTTTTATGTATGATTGTGGGGTAATGTTGGGATAGTTGATAAAAAGTAGGAGACTTTAGACGGTTAGCTCTGCCTACATTTTATAACCCTGGTGTAGTCCATAGAGGGGTTTTCCCATTATAGCAAAATTGGCGACCATACTAGGGACTGCCTCTAGGGTCTTTAGGGATATTTCTTTTTGGGTTCTTTGAATTAGTTTATTCACTATTTTTTGAGTTTCTGTAAGCTTCTGTGTCTTTAAGGGATGATGGTATTCCATACCAGTACTCCCTGTTTGTGCTAGACTGTTGTTTTTTCATTTTTTTGAGGAGTTATAGAGATGTGCGTGCCCTACAGTGGGCCTGCACATGTGCATACATTCCCTGCCCTTGAACAACCTGCGTGCATACGCTGGATGTTGAAGTGTCAGTAGCGTGCCTGTTGAGAAAATTCTTTTTTTTTTTTTAAGAAGAGGCAGTCATCCTCTTCCCTGTCAGAAGTCACACTTCTCAAGCATTTTATTGATCTAGTCCCAGTCTCTGTTATAACAGTCTGTAGCCTAGGTTTAATTTCAGCATATCTTTCTTTTTACAAAATATTTCTTGTGTTTTCTTTAATAGGGTTTTTAGACAAGTTTGTGAGTATGCTTTGATATTCCTGTTTGGTATTGTCAAGTGACTCCCTGCGATCTACGATTGGCCCAGAATCCATTTCTTGGTCCTGTCTTGTCATAATTTTTCCCTTTTTTTCTTTAGAAGAAAATAAAAGAATTCATTTTCAAATTTCTTGTTTTGAATCATAAAACAATAAAAAAAAAAATATTTCATTTATTTGTTTCGTAAAGTACTTTAGGTTAGTTTCTTCATTTACTGAGGAAAAATAAATTTTTCTTAAGTTATTTACTTGAATGATTAGGACATTAAGTAGCTCGTAGTCGAGCAAAATCTTGTTTTGAGTTTTTATTTTCAAAGGTCTGAGAAAAGTAGTTACGAAAAGTTTGGTGAAAGAGTTAAATTGACAAATCTTTATTTGTGAAGAAGGAGTAGTTTGTTTTCAGTTTCATCTTATGCTCTTCTCTTTCATCTCTTAAAAAACATCACTGGTTTCATTTCCTTTCCTCTTGACTTAATACAACCACTAAAATTAATGCTTAATGAAAAGTTATTAGACTTTGTGTTTGTAGGGTCCATCAATTTAGTCTAGGCTACAGCCTTGATTTAGGATTGGAGAGGAAACTCTTCAAGGCTACAAAAAAAAACATAAGAGTCTGTGCTAGGGAGTGCTTGAAAGTCCAGTAATCGTGAAATTTATCTAGGACCCCCCTCTAACACAGGGGCTAAACACGAGGTCGCATAAGGAAAGGTAGAGGAGATAACCCCTACAAAGCTGGACCAAGCGTAGTGGGGAACGCATATAGAGGGATTATCTTGGGATTTCATTGATCGCATTTTCCATGGAGCTTCGTGGGTCTCGAATTTGTTCAAGGTCCTCAGTATTCTTTTGAAACACTTTCTTTTGATACCCTTGGTAGGTTTCGAGCTTGATACCCTTCTCATTGCGGTCCACCCGACTGTCGACTATACCCGCTTGGTGACTGTTCGCACGCTGGAAACCTAGTTTCCTTTATCTTAGTGACTTACACAGGTGACTGTGAGGGTATACTACAGTACCTAGGGCAGACATCGGGCCACACTTTGAAAATTATACCCGGAGGGTGCTTCTGTATTCGAGTTGCACCTGCACCGGTAAGTTTCTCTAGTGTTGATTGTTGTAACTATTCTTCCAACTAGCTAGTGATATGCTTGTCTTATCGCATAGGAGCATTTTCTAGTGTGTGATGGTTTTTAAATGATTATAGAAAGCCCTAGTTTGTCATTGAATTTCTCACACAGTGGAGGATCAGGAGCTCTACTAGTCATGAAGGCTTTTGGGCCTGCCACCGGTTGATCTCGAACCACCCCCGCCACCACTAAGGAGAAAACTAGACCAACAAGGGTCTTTTTAGGCCATTGAGTTACATGAAACTGTGCCCACTGTGCCCAACTTCTCTCTGAGAGGAGAACATTTGATTCAGGAGGAACCAATCATTTATGACCTCAGAGTGGAATCTCTTGGTCCGTATAACCCTCCAATCATTGATCTATCGATTCCCATCATCATACAGGTTTGACCTTACGAGCATCAGGTAGTGTCACAAGCAGCAATGGAAACAAATGTTGCTACTTCTTCAGGGAATACTCATATTTCCTCTACGGATGTCACTACATTGGGTGTTCTTCCTCCTAACCAACCATCACTAGTCTGGGACATTATGGTCTCGACTGTCTCTACCTCATGCAATGGTCTGATTCCTTCTATGGCGGTGATCACTGCTCCTTTCACCCAGACTGCAACAGGCCCTTCGTTCTCATACAGGATGCCTGGCTTCAGTACAAGCACTATACTTTCCTACTCCACTCTACAAACTTTAGGTATCGGGGTAGGGATCTCCAACACTCCTCTGCAAGGATCCATGGGGGTCACTTCAGCTCCCTATAACACTTTCCCTTATGGAGGGGGTCATATACCTCCTTTGTTCCCTTCACTCGGCAATGCTCACCAGCACTCCGTCGAGCCAAATGTAAACTATAGTTCATTTGGAGCAGGTATTCAAGGACTTCCTTATACCATGCCAATAGGTTCGACACCATTCTCTTTATTCGGTGCATTTGGTAACAGTGCTTTCTCATCAGCTGTCATCTCAGTCAGGGGCAGCCCCAGTTATGGACAACAAAATCCTGTACAGGGTATTATTCCTGCACATGGGGGAAACTTAGGAATTCCTTCCTCACAAGGACCTTGGAATCCGTGGCAGGGATTAGTTTCCTTGTTATGGATACTGACTAGGGGAAACCTCTTCCATAGTCAATGGAACCCCAGGCAAGGCTCAACACCTATGCTTGTCAGATTGGCAGGGGGAAACCCTTCCCAAAATACTTGGAATGCGATGCAAGCCTGGCCCTTTACGTCCTATTATGGGAGTCAGTCGATGACATCTCAACAAGCACAGAATATGTACACTGGTCACGACCATGGTTATTACCAGAACCCTGGCCAACAACAAAACTTTTCCTGGAAACCTAGTGCCAATCAAACTCTAGGCTCCTTTTTCCTTGGTTATAATCAATAACCCAAATTACTGTTTCTAGAAACTCTACACTTGCTAGACTTGACAAGGTTATTAAACGACCCCATCTTTCATGATTTGTGTTGGCCTCCTATGCTGACCAAGTTTCCTTTGGACATCCCAAATTTCAAGGCCAAGCCTAATGAAGACCCAAGTGATCATGTGACTACCTTCCATTTATGGTGCTCGCCCAACTCTTTGAGAGACGACTCCATCCAGTTGCATTTTTTTCAACACACTCTCATCGGGAGTGTTGAAAAATGGTACATCGAGCTCGACTGCTCAAGATACTCTTCCTTTGGTGAATTGGAAATGGCTTTCCTAAACCATTTCCAATTACCCCCTTTGGAGAATTGGTAATGGCTTTCCTAAACCATTTCCAATTACCCATGAGATAGGACGTCGGCACCAAATCGCTGACCAACTTTGAGCAGAAAAAAGAGGACCATATCTCAGATCACATCTGAGAATGGAGACGTTGGAAGAGTTTGATAAATTTTCCAGTCCCACCAGCATTCCTACTTGAGTGGTTCCTTAAGTCTTTGCTACCCCATTTGTCCAAAGACATCGCAACGTTGGGGGTATTTTCAGAGGAATATGCGATAATGAGAGCCCAACAACTAGAACTGATTTACTCTCAGTTTGGTGTACTTTATGAAGTTTCTCCAGATGCACCGAGGTCGATACTCGATAAGACTAGACAAAGGTCTGGACCACATGCCTATGGTATTGTTGGTTCAGCATAAATGAATCCCATTGATCAACTTTCAAATCAATTACAACAATTGTTGATACAGAAGACAGTGGCCAGCCAGACCACTAGTTCGGTTGTTCCCCCTACCCAAAAGTTGGATGTACACAGTGTGCAATCGACAAACCTAAAGGCCACCTAGCAGCTCGAAGGAAAGAAGAAACAATGAAATAAGGGTAAGGGGGATAAGAAACCTACCGATAATGCTGGTGGGGGAAACACTGAAAATAAGAAGTCGAAGTATCCATGTAATATTTGCAAGGAAGACCACCCAACTCACCAGTGCCCTCGGCTTGTGGAGGCCCAGAAGTTATTAGCACAGCAGTAGCCTGTCGTGTTAACGAACCTATTCCCACATGGGAAAAATATAACTCAAGCCTCTTCGAGCGTGGAATGGGGCAGTCAGGGACCCCCTCCGTCTTCGACCAATCCCTCTTCCATGAATGTGTACATGATGAAAGGTAGCGTTGACATAATGACTAGGACACGCGACTACAGAATTTCAAACACCTATGAGAAGAGTAAAGAAGCCGAAAACCCATCTCTTCCTCTCCAGATTGATAATACATTGGTATAAATAATGAAAATCATTCCCAAAGGTGTGTTCAAGAAAGATTCCCACAACCCAAATGCAAGGGCCGCCCAGAACTACTCTGTGGTGGAGGATTTGTCACAAACCCCTTGTACAATGTCAGCTTTGGAGGTCCTCCAGAGATGCCCTTCCTAGAGAAAGGCTCTGTTAGCTGCCTTGGGATCTTTTGAGACTTGTAATCTGAGAATGATTATGCTTGATACAATTGACTTAAAACCTCATCTTCCTTACCACGTAGCGTTTCAAATAGTAGTGGCTTACACCATGAAAACTTTTACTCAGAACATTTTCCGCACAGTGGTTGATGAGGGTGCCTCGACATCTGTGATGTCTTTGGCATGATGGAAGCCCATTGGCCAACCTGTGTTCTCTCTATCACCTACTCTTCTCACTGCTTTCGATGGTCATTCGTTCTGACCACATGGAATCATCCCCTCTTTCCCCATGCAGTTGGGGGGGAAGACAGTGTGCATCGAGGTTGAAGTGGTCTATGCATCTCTCAACTACAATCTCTTGTTAGGAAGGATTTGGACCTACGCTATGCAAGCAATGGTCGCGACATTTTTCTGGGTCTTGTTGTTTCCACACGAGGGTTGGATCGTGTCCATTGATCAGTTATCCTTCTCTCATCCTGACCCTTCATCGGGGGTATCCACGGTCCCGATGATTGATAACTGTCAGCCTGACATCATCAACACAGGGGTTGGTTTTTTCCCAGCTTTGATGGGTACTTTCGATTACCTGCCTCCAACCGATAATGTCCACTGCATATCTGTTGTCCCCAACCAACCTAGGGATGAAATATTTCAAATCTCGTCATTTCGGATGACTTACTTTAACAATCTGTGGAGTCTTCCTTCCCCATCATCTACGATGGAAGGGACAGGGAACCATGGCATGTCCATGCCTTTGTCCTCGATAGAATTTGTGTAATCTATAGTTTAACAAGCTTCCACTGACCCTGATCCGACTCACACACAAGAGTCAGATCCGGTTCTCGAGCCTACTTGGGCTCAAGGTTCCCTTGTCGATACTAATTCTTTAGACTTAGTATTGCCCTCAGATGAAGCGATTATTGAGGCAATGACTAATCTAGACAGACCCTGGGATGATCTTTATCATAGATCTTACTTCCTCCCAGAGATAAGAAGAATTGAAGCAGGTGAATTCACTCTGACTATGATTGGAGATAAGGATTGTCCTATCAATCATTTCGCTATGCATGTTGTTTACGCTAAAGGAAATATGGCAACCATTGCTCAAACGATACCTATTGATATCTCCAGAATCCCTGGCATCGTGGAGAATATTTTCTTCGGAGCATACTGCTCTCCCAAAGAGATTCGAATCTACACAAATTTATTTAAATAATTCTTCGACGTGTTTTCCTGGTCTTACAAGGAAATTCTAGGAATAGATCCAAGAATCGTCGAACATGAAATCACGACATATCTTGATGCTAAGTCGGTCCGGTAGAAACTTTGTCCAGTAAATCCTAGGAAAGCAGTAGCTATTAAGGCTAAAGTAGAGAAACTACTCCAAGCTGGTTTCATCTACCCTGTCCAATTAACTCAATGGGTGTCAAATCCCGTTCCAGACAACAAAAAACAAGGTACGATTCGCATATGTACAAACTTCCATGATTTGAACAAGGCATCTCCAAAGAATAATTTCCCCACACCATTTATTGACCAGATAGTCGATGAATGCACAGGTTGTGAAGCCTTTTCTTTCATGGATGGTTTTTTGGGATACAATCAAATATAGATCAAGCCCGAAGACCAACACAAAACTGCGTTCATTTGTCTATGGGGTACATTCACTTATCTAAAGATGCCTTTTAGTCTGAAAAATGTTGGAGCTATGTTTCAGCGGGCCATGTATTTTTCTTTCCATGAACTCAAACACATAGTCGAGGCTTATCTCGATGATTTAGCATCATGATATTGCAAGAGATCTGATCATGACGCACACCTCCGACTTATCTTTGAGCGATGTCTCTATTACCAGATTTGCTTGAATCCAAACAAATGCAGTTTTTGTGTCACATCAGGTCGTCTGCTTGGTTTCATAGTTTAGACAAAAAGGATCATGGTCGATCCTCTAAAGGTTGAGGTGATAGTTTAGTTGCCTCCACCATGCACAATCCATTAGCTTCAGAGTTTACAGGGAAAAGTGAAATTTTTACAGTGTTTCATCGCAAACTATGTCGATATCACAAAGGGCTTCATGTGTTTGTTTAATAAGGACGCTCCTTTCCATTGGGATGAAGCCACTCAGTGCTCTTTTGAAGCGTTGAAACGCACCCTCACGTCTACCCCTCTGCTTCGGCCACCCAATTATAATAAAGATTTCTTATTGTACTTGACCACTGTGGAGTAGACCATCGGTATGGTCTTGGTTTAGGAGGATGATTTTCTCTCAGAATATGTGATTTATTACCTGAACCTAGGCTTGGTTTGACTGGAACACAATTACTCCCACATTGAAAAACTTGCGTTGGCAGCAGTTCATGCTATCCAACGGTTCCATCATTACATCTTGTTTCGCAAGACCATTGTCATTGTCATTGTGAATTTGTTTCAATAAGTGTTGACACGACATGTAATTGGAGGAAATATCAGTAGAGGATAGTTATCCTCTAGGAATTCGACTTGGATTTTGTTTTGGAAAAATCCAAAAAGTCGTTGGTCTTTGTGGAACTCATTTCCGAACTTCCAGTCAAATCGAATGATGTTATACCTGAAGAGTCGCCTATCATAGGAGACATGTTTCTGATTGCATCTTCAGACCCCTGGTATGGAGATATACTAGTCTATCTCCAGGCTTTGAAGTGCCCTACCTCTGCTTCTCATGATGAGCATCGTCGTATATGCCATCAAGCCAAGAACTATCTCATACTCGAGGGTACTCTGTATCGTCGAGGTGTAGATTGCATCCTTCGTCAGTGTCTCACTAATGAAGAAGAAAAAATTGTGCTTAATGATTGCCACATAGGAGCATGTGGAGGTCATTTGTATGGGTTGGAAATAGCCCAAAATATTCTACAAGCTGGATACTTTTGGCCGACGTTAATCAAAGATTGTGTTGAAATGGTCAAGAAGTGCCACCTGTGTCAGATATTCTCTCGGAAGATGAGGGTACACCCCGCTCCCATGTTTCCCGTCATCAGATTTGGTCCCTTCACCAAGTGGGGGATTGATTATGCTACATGTAACCCCCCTCCCGCAAGGGGGTACCATTATATCATCGTAGCAGTAGACTAATTCACGAAGTGGGTCAAAGCTATGCCAACGTTTAAATATGATGGAGAGACAACAACTCTCTTTTTGTTTAACCAGATAATAACAAGGTTCGGCATCCCGAGAGAGATTTTCACAGACCATGGAGGTCACTTTCAAAACAAAATGATGTCCGAGTTAACATCAAAGATCAGGTTGAGGCAAGAACATTCATCACCCTACTACCCACAAGTGAACATTCAGGTGGAATATGTGAACAAATCCATTAAGACTATTTCACAATGAACGATCAATTCAGCTAGGTCAAATTAGCATTTGATGTTTTACTCGACATTATACTGAACGTCTGTTAAGACTGCAATCGGTTTATCACCCTTTCAACTTGTTTATGGGATGGAATAAGTCTTACCTATAGAGTGCTAGATCCCCTCTCTAAAGTTGGCAGTACAGTTATTGCCAGACACTTCACCTCTTGAAGAGTGTTTATTATATCTTGAGCAACTCGATGAGCTATTGGACAACTGAGAGGGTGGGTGAATCAGTTGTCACTGTTCTTAAACAATTATATCCATTTTAAAACTCATTACATAACTCTCAATGATGATCACAATAAATAAGAAGTATAGTATTCAACATCAATCACACACATGTATAATACAGAGACATATATTCTTGAGGAAACCCATAAAGGGTGAAAACCTCTTCTTATTTATATGATAATTATTTTCTGTACATTATCATTCTTATGAGAACCAACTCATAATGAGGATACCACCTCTGTTTTACAAGCTGCTGCTTGCTGAGAGCACCAACTCTCTGGTTTCTCTAGCACCCACTAGAAGGAAGTACCAACTCCCTGAATGGTCCAGCACCAACTTCCAGTCATACAGGCACCGACCTCTATATAACAGAACCAATGTTCTCCCTTGCACAACCCTACCACCCTAGTTTCTTTGGCTGCAAACAGATGGAAGCTATAACTCCCTGTGTTCAAGCACCTACTTGAAATTCTGAGGACAACAGTCCTCCCTAGCACCTCCCAACCACCCTGAAATATAAAACTTTTCTTTATGTGAATTATTTACAGTGATTCAATAGTTGTCATTGGCTTACCAGGCTTATCATTGTTCTACTATGCTACTCTTCTTTGCCTGCATCGGTGTCTTCCTGCTTGCATCCTCTTCATCTTTTTGATATTCTCCTCTATCTCAACATGCACACCTCGGCTTTCTCTTCTTCTCATAGATATGCATCTCTATTCTTTTCTTCTTTTGTGCTTCAACTCCTACACATCATGCTTCTACATGCATGCATCACTCACAATAGTAGAAGCAAGATCTCTTCTATGTTCTGCATTTTTATAGTCTCTATGCACCTTGTGCATGTTGCATGTGTTATCCCACTGCATACACTTCATTGCGTTCATCATCACTAGCCCTTCTCCTGAGATCATTTGGATTCACTAGCTGTAACAATCTTTGATCTTTTTCCATCTGTTAGTCGACTCTATGATGAGTCTACTCTCCACTGGCAGTTGCTTGGAGACTCTTCGTCTTCTCTAGCGATAACCCTGAATACTCTTCGAATTCTCTGGCAGCCACCATCAGTAGTCTCTAACAGTTACACTGAGGCTCTTTGGCTCCTCTTCCAGTCACCCTACAGCTCCTCAAATTCTTTGGCAAATGCATTGACTTCGTTCTGGTCATTAGTGAAAGAACCTTTGCGTGTTCATGTGTTTTTGGCGCCTTCTCTCTTGCTAAAGAAAACTTCATAGTGGACATTTTCTCTTCTGGCTAAGCCCCTTCCTTTCAGGTGACCTCTGGTGATGACCAAACGCCTATTCATAAGGCGCTTTCGCAAGTCGTGTTTCGGGGATCTGGGGATGAGGCATATCGACTCTCCAAGTTGTGATCTCCGAAATGGAGCTTAGCTTCATGATAGCTCCTCCCTTAAACCTTCGACAATGTGACCTTGGTTGTGACCATAGGCCTAATAAAAAAAAAAGGCATTTCGCGATTTTGCATTTTGGGTTTTCTCTCATGAGTCTCCTTGACTCCTCATATTGCGAACCCCGAAATGGAGCTTGTCTGCTCTAGCTCCTTCCTCTTACGTGACCAAGAGTTATGACCACTCACCAATCAAACGAGCGCTTCTCTCTCCATATCAATGGTCCACAACATTATGTGATCCAACGACTGTGATCATGTCATGACCTTGCATATCGCGAGTTCCCTCAACACTGTCTTTGACTTTCTTGATTTGCGAGTCAACGAAATCCCAATCTCTCACCATGTGTCCTATGGCTCCAACGGCCAGGATCATTTCGCGACCTTCCATATTGCGAGTTCCAACAACTCCTTCCTCTGTAATTCCTGATCTGTGAAACACCGAAATGGATCCATATCAAATCAATGGTCAAGATTTCTCATTGATCCAATGGCTATCCTCCACCTCAGGACTTTAGCCTTCACGACTTTGCGGGAATGATGAAGCTAAAACTCTCGAAAATAAACTCCCAGAATGACATCATTCAATGACATTTCGTGACCCAAGTGGTTGCCATGTGTAACTCAGAATTATGATTTCCAGTGGCCTGAAATGCCGAATCAACTTGAAACGTGTCCTTGTATGATTGTGCCATGTGTCCTTGTTGATGTAAGTTGTCACCTATCCTTGCTGACATGGTCTACCACATTAACCTCCTAGATCTAACGACCCAGATTATTCCTTGATCCAACGACTAAGATTATTTCATGATTTTTCATATCGCGAGTTTGAGAGGTTAGGGCACTTCATTCCTTTGACTTTCCAGTCAGGGAAAAGATGATCTTTCGCCACATGTCCTTTGTGGATCGACGGTCCATATTTCTCCTCAATCCGATGGCTCAAGTCATTTCTCCATTTTGCATAAATCAAGTTGTAAGGTTAGGCCCCTCCTTCCTTTGACCTCCCAGTAAGTGAAATGTTCATCTGTAGCCACGTGTCCTGCCCAAAGATGGATGGTCCTCCTGCTTTCAGGATTTTGTAAGCCCGCTTCACCTTGCACCTTAAAGATTGTGAAAGTTCTCCTGGATCCAATGACGGTCGATCCCCGCGCTCGTATCTAACCCCTGAGATTTACCCTCCATCTACGCGCTCCTCCTGTCTATACTTACGATGGCTTCCAAGCCTGTTTTCCATCAAATGACAAGCGCATTCCCGGCAGTAACCCTATTCTTCTTCCTGTAACATACCATTTTTTTTCTTGCCATTAATGAAAATCACGTTCTGCCTGTGTTGTTCTTTCCTGAACCCATACCATTGTTGTTCTTGCCAACGCTCTGTCTGTAAATATGCCAACAATCTCCCCCTTTGGCATTGATGACAACCCTGAATGGTTGCGTTAATATGTTTGGACCTCTTCCGGTCTGGTCCACTCCTTTTCTCTCGCTTTGACATCAATGTCAAAGAAAAAATTCTCCCCCTGAGTTGTTGTAGTAATCATCGGAGGTATCATATATTCAACCAACACATACTCCCCCTAACAGGATGGACTCTCTTAGGTTGATAATGGGGTCACACCCAACTTCTGGCGTAGCTACTCAAATTGAGCTTTTG
>ML833927.1:39144-50611 GCA_009831015.1 Picea engelmannii
GCTACACTTTATATAGTTATATGACATGGATCTGCAGTGTATTTGATTGGCAACCATGATTTTATTTCATCCCGAGCATGGGTATGCCCGCCTCAGTGAGACAAATTGTTATTTTGCAGATGGCACCTCCTGAAATCTGGTCTCTGGGCTCATGCATTGCGTACGTTGGTGAAGATTTGTAATGTTTTTCGGCCATCAGATGCTCTTCTGACCTCACACATTAGGGGGCATCTGTTATAACCCTAAATTTCACCAGACATGCATACCTGGCATCAGGCCATCTAACTTGCTATATTTTCCAGGCCATCACTGAACAAGATCTTCAAAAAATCATTGTTTTGAAGGTGTACGCACCCTGCACCACTACTTCCCACATACACACGCCTGCTGACCCACTACAACCTGCGTACACTCACAAAATATCGTGGTTTCTGGGCCATTACTTAACCGTTTGACTTCCCATAGCCAGTCACCCCAACCGTTACTATCCCTTTTGGCCTAAAAAAGAAGGGGTTGGGGTCCCATTGCAAAAAAAAAAAGAGAAAGGGAAGTACGAGAGCATAGAAACTCTGTCGATTTCCTTATTCCCCCTTTTTCCCAAATATTCAGCAATCATATTATGAGTTGAGCAGTTGGTGCATTGTGTAGAGGAGCCCAGGACCGAGTTTGAGGAGTAGTGTCGATCTCATTTTGTAAGTGACTTTTGTGAGATTAATATAAAGAAGTACTTTTTTCTGTCCCACCAAATGACGTCTTAAACTTATATGATTTGTTTACATTTCTTGTTTATGATGTCTAACCCACTAATCCATATGTAGAATGCATGCTTGTAGTTTCTTGTTTGTCTTTTGGTGAATGCAGGTCAACTTTGGGAGGAGACTTTCATTCAGGAAACAACTAAGAACAAAGGTATCGACACCGAACACGGAGTTTAAGGTATGCCTATCAGATCCCTATACCTTATATTTTATGTATGATTGTGGGGTAATGTCGGGATAGTTGATAAAAAGTAGGAGACTTTAGACGATTATCTCTGCCTACATTTTAGAACTGTGGTGTAGTCCGTAGAGGGGTTTTCCTGCTATAGCAACAAGGAATTTCCAAGTTGTTATCATAATCAAACTGTAAAGTGATAGAATTGCATCAAATCTTTACCCAATCAGATGCACCCAAAATACGGCCTGGACCAGACAACATGCATGTATTTGAAAATTACTCCTCTTCACCTTGGTATAGAAACTCCATTTATTTTCTACAGCATATTGAATGTCCAACGGATCTGAAGAAGACAAAGGCCAGGTCTCTCAAATTGAAGGCCATCAAATTATGCATCTCAAACCAGAACTTGTATTGGAGGGATCTTGTTGCATCCTGTTAAAATGCCTTGATGAAAATGAAGCCAAACAAGTCACAATAGAAATGCATAGAGGAGTGTGTGGAGGACACCAGCATTGGAAGGCCACAACTCTCAATATCCTAAGGGTAGGGTACTACCATCCCACCCTTTTCTCTGATATATTTACTACTGTTAGGGCCTGGAATGAATGTCAGAATTTTGCAGGAAAACATAAGTTACTATCACTACCCCTAAAACCTATCACTGTTATTGGTCCATTTCAGAAATGGGGGTTAGACTTCATATGTGAGATAAATCCATCCTCCAGTGGGAAACACAAGTGGATTCTCACTACCACTGACTATTTCACCAAGTGGATCAAGGTTGTGCCCACCAAGAATGCTACTGACAAGGTGATCATGAATTTCCTAGAAACCAATATTTTTGCCAGATTCGGTTGCCCCAACAAGACTATAATATAAAATGCCCAAGAATTCAGGTATAAATCCATGATCGAATTCTATGGTAGTCATAACATTTCCTTGACACATTTCATGCCCTATTACCCTTAGGGGAATGGTCTGGCAAAGTCATCAAACAAAACTCTCGTCAGAATTATCATGAAGTTTTTGACCGAAAAAAAAAAAAAGAAATCCTGGGACTCTAAGCTCAAGTATGATTTGTGGGCCAACAAAATCAACACCAAGAAGTCTTTGGGAACCTCCTTGTTTCAACTTGTCTATGGTGTAGATGCAATTTTTCCCACCCATCTTGGTATACCAGTCCTAAAATTCTTACAGGAAGAGATTGAGAAGACAAATGACATCCAAAGGAGAATATTCCAGATTATAGAGGTTCAACAAAAGAGAGAAGCACTAGATTAGAGGATCGAATCATACCAGAGCAATATCAAATCAACCTTTGACAAGAAAACCAAGAAGGAGATCTTTCAAGAAGGTGACATGGTCTTGAGGTGGGATGCTAGAAGGGATGACAAGTCTAAGCATGGTAAGTTCAATAACCTCTGGTTTGGCCCTTTTAAGGTGGTTGAGGTTCTAGACAATAATGCATTTATCTTGCACGATCTAGATGATGTAGAGATCTTTGAAGGCCCAGTAAATGGGCACTTCCTGAAATACTAATTTTTCTAAGCATGAGGGAAGGTCCCTCTTGTACCATAGATGATTTCCTTTTGTTTTTTCATTTGATTAGTTAGTTTTTTGCCAATAAAGAATCCATAGCCCAAAAAACGCATTGCGGTTAGCTTCAGCGTTAATTCTCAAAGAAGCATGGCTGGTAGACAGAACGAAGGTAAGGAAGGGAAGGTAGGAGAAAGCTATTAAATTCAAAGGAACTAATCTACTATTCTTAGCACCTCACAGGGAAGTTCTATCCGCAGTTGGATCCAATGTTGTAACCTAGGTCTGCACCCCTGCCCCTCATCTCTCTTTTCCCCGTACCTTCCTAGAATTTTTTCCTCTTAAGTCTAGTCAAGTCAATTTTCCATTTTTTTAATGACTCGTTTTTCTTCATTGACTTACTTGATTGTTTATTTGCACATAATTATTTATGTTTTCCTTGAAAGATAGTTGCATGTCTGGTTTGAGTTTGAATTACTTGTCATATTTTTTTCCTTTAATTGAGCTTACAAAAGTTCGGTTAAGTATGTTGTATGCATAGGAAAAAACCATGAAAAAAATGCAACATTCAGAGCAGTCCATTTCAGGCTTGAAATACAAGCAAACAGACAGGTTCAATTTTCAACGGTGGATATCCCATGTACAGTTCATATTAACGGCTCTCGTGCATTAAGAGTTTCAAAGTCGCGCAAGGATTTAAGACTAGACAGAATCCATGAAGTGTCGAAATGCTGAAGTGCTAAAGACACTGAGCACTCATCAGTTCATACACATGGCACTCATTCGTAAGAGTCATGTGGCACCCATATGGTGCTGACACATGGCACTCACTACAGGCATCTTTGGGCATGTCATCCGCTCATTTTCACATGACTTGTGTCACCCTTCTTTCCATGACACATTAGAATCCATGACATCATATGACATCAGGCCACCATGTCACTTCACAACATTGTCACTACGGGAGTTTTCGATTCAGAGCAAGCATAGTTCTCCGAAACCCGAAGCCCCGAAGTCCCAAAATATTTAGATGATAAAAATGGCTTAATCTAGGTTTAATTAGTGATAAGAACATGCTAATCACTTCGTGAGTTCAGCACTCCGGGAGTTATATACAATTCACATTCAAAATCTCCCAAAGACCAAAGTCCTGAAGTGATGAGAGACTGCCACGTCAACTGGGAGAAAGTTACTTCAGGAGATTTCCATGCTTTACATCCTGAACTCCCAAAGTCCCAAAGCTCCCAAGCGCTGAAAACCTGAAGTGATGTCAGGATGCCACGTCGCTTCGGGCCCTACCACTCCACGGGTATTTTTCAACTCAGCATAGGCCAAAATCACTGAAGCATCCGACCGTCGAAGTCCCGAAGTTCTGAATTGGCACCATCACTAAATGGGGTTAGAGGAAGTCTAAAATTGGAAGACTAAGAAAACTTTAGGAGGGGTGCTAAAATGGCAAGGTTACCCAGATCTCAGATTGCAACATGATCCACGACCTCACTTCATTGAGGGGATAGAAAATGCTCGAACATTAACATCCTTGATCGGTCCCGCAATAGAAACCATGGTATAGCCACAGAGGTACGTGGAAGTTGGTGGTGGATTGTGGGGGGCGGAGCGGTGTGGATCCAAACCTCCCTTGACAACTTCTACAATCACATGCTTATATCACATCTAGGGTCCAATCTGAAAGTGGCACATGAAAACCAACTGAGCGTTAAGTCAAATCATCAAAGGAAAGTCACAAGGAGAAGAAGAATGGTAGCAGACCGCAACGAGTCCATCACAGAGAAAACATGAATGTCGAAGACTCCAGGAAAAACACCAGAAGATCTACATCTTCCTCAAACAGATAATGTGAAGAAGCTTCCAAATACAACCGGTTATCCTCCAGTGGCCTCAAACACCGTGCATGCATGCCAGTTCTCAACGCAGAACTCAATTATGTCACTTTTAGTCCTTTTCTGCCAATCCTAGTTCATTCTAGCGCATGCATCAGTCAATTTTCATCGCTAGTAGCAATGTTTAATTGTTCAGTTCAAGACTCTTTTTAGTTTAAAGCATAATAAGTGGTATTCTGTGTTTTATAAGAACCACTCTTTTTTATCAAGTCAAGTGTGAAGTATACATTTCTATACTCTAGCAGTGTTTTAGTCAAGTTAATAAATTTTTCTACAATTGTTAATGTAGAGTTAAGTCTCGGTCCCAGATGGACGAGAGCCTTTGCAACCCTGATAAATATGCAACTTTTGTATGTTTGGAAGGTCGGAGTTTTTGGGAAAGGATGGAAATACATTAGACTGGTTGGACCCATTCTATGCATGGATTAAATCTCTCTACCTGGTGAATATACTCTTGATGACAATGTTTCGTTCAAATATTCATGTGTTTTTATCTTATCTTGAATGTAGTTTTTTTTATTTGTGCAAAGTACATTTCATTTCCTTCAGCTATTGTATAACTTGTCTTTATTGATATGGAACCTATGAAAATAGCTAATGCTTGGAAAATATTTGTTTTTATCGCAACCTGAGGGAGTAATTGTGTTTTTGATACATGTTTAATGTCTTGAAATGAAATTTTAAGTATTAAACTTGTTGCAACAAATTATTCATTGAGTGGTTTGTTGTTTCCCTTTGTTTTTATTATTTCACTTGTCTGTCATTAGTGTGCCACCATCCAAGTAGGACCCTCATCCCTATCATCTTCGGACCCAACCATTCTCTTGTATTGGTATAACCAACCCTCTAACTAACCAACAAAAATTAAAATCAATTATTCTAAACTTGAGGTGGCCTAGATTTTTCATTTAGCAGTCAAGTGCAGAATTTAGGATTAACATATTATGGCATCGTTGCCAAGGAATGGAGTAATGATATCTATTTCCTTGGGAAAATGAAACTGAATATATCTAAACTTTGATGGTGAATGAAGATTAGACACAGGAAGACTGCCATCTTTCACCTGGTGACTCCACTGAGTAGAATTTATGAAAGAAATACTGTCGCCCAGAAAAGGACTCAACAAGTCAAAGTTTGAACATATCAAAGCCACCAAGGCTCATCCTAACCCTGATAAGTACACAATAATCTCTGAACCAGAAAGGAAACTAAGAAAATCCACCATAGCTCAGAGATATACCTCCCCCATCAAGGGTAAATTTGTACCCAAAGAGTCTACTCCTATTCATCATCACAAGCATCTTGAATTTGCTATCCCTTAGAATCAAAATTCCAAGGAACCTCAAACATCTTCAAATCCTGGCTCTACTTCATCATCCAGTCCAACATCCACCCCTATAGCTCCTATAAATATTTGGATTCCTATTTCCCAATCCATGGCTTCTAACAAGATGAATGTCATCATTGTTGCCAGATATGCAAGTACCCCTATATCTGTTTGTAGGATTACATGCACTCCCATCCACAGATTACATGAAATATTTACCAACGTATAATGGGGAAGGCGATGTCACTTCCGAGAAAAATCCGATAGCCTTTTACAACTTTGCAGACAACTTTAACATTGACTATGCATATGTGCGGATGAGTTTGTTTGTGCAAAGTCTAGATGGGGAAGTAAGGAAATGGTTTCAGGGTCTTCCTCCAACCTCCATCATAGAGATTGAGGCATTAGATGAATCTTTCATAAAGCAGTGGGGAGAAAAGAGAGATTATCTCGACTACATCACTGAGTTTGGATCACTAAAGAGAAAGAATGGTGAATCTATTTTAGACTTCACCAAGAGATTCAATAAGATGTATGGTGGAATCCTAGATGAGATCAAACCAATCGAACCCTCTGACAATATCACTTATGCCAATGCATTTGATGCATATGTCTCCCTTCTGCTAAGGGAGATAAGATCCATCATCATGTTTTCCATGCAGGAAGCAGCCATTGAGGTTGAATCCAATATCTTGGCATCAGACAAGTTAAAGACTAGATCTGATAAAGACAAGAAGAAATAGAGAGAAGATCCCCCTGCCTCCTCTAACTGAGCCACATATGATACCAAACTTGACGAAATGACCAAACCTTTGAAGGATCTAACATCTAAAATAGCTAAGATGAAATGGGTATCTATAAAACCAAACAGGGATTTTCAAGAGGATGGAAATAGAAATCCAAATCAGTTCATAAGCCCTAACGATGCAACTCATATAATGTAGAGAGAAAGGAGGAATGTTGATGATCAAATGGTACCACCTCATTTCCAAGACAATCAGATTGAGGAGATAGATGTAGATAGAAATTTTGTAGATTACACTGCTGTACTTTTCAATGAAACGAATTATTATACTAGTCACTCAACGCAACAAGAATATGAGGTAGCACAACTATCAAATCAATTTGATAATCAGATAGGGGAAGAGGGAGTTATTCAAGTCCAACCCCAGAAAATATTTTATTTGAGGACAAGAGCAGAGGATCCTAGAGCCACTACCTCTGATCAAAACAAAAAAGTTGAAGTCCTTCGCAAGCCAAACCCAAGGAAATATATTTCATCCAAAGTTTAGCAATTTCCCCCATCCAAACCTGTAGTCCCTGAAATAAAATAAGTTGATAGGACACCAACCTCTTTCATCCTAGAACATGAACTGAGCAAGATCAAGATCCCCGTGCCTTGGACAGAATTAATAAAGAATGAACCTTTCAAAAAAAAATTCATGAAAGTTCTGCAACCAACTACTTCTATTGTATATTTTGACATAATTAGTCTGCAGGATGAGAACCCAATCATTACTATGGTTCCACACATTGAGGATGGCTCTGATGCTTCTCCACCATTCTAAATATCTTTAAATGTCTATGATAATATCTTTCATAACTGTCTTATGGACTCATGAGCCACGCACAATGTTATTCCCAAAGTTGTTATGGAAGAACTAGGTCTGGAGATTACCAAAACCTACTAGGACCTGCACTCCTTTGATTCTAAGAAAGTAAAATGTTTGGGACTGATAAAGGATATGTTGGTTTCTCTAGAAAAATTACCAATGAAGAGTGTAGTGATGGACATTGTCGTGGCTGACATTCCCCCGAAGTTATGTATGTTGTTATCCATAACTTGGGCTAAGAAGGTTGGAGGATCATTACAAATGGACCTCACTTACGCCACCATCCTTGTGTTCAGAGGGGAACATAGGAGTCTATAGAGAGAGGTAATATTATACTATATCATCAATGACCATCATAACCCAAGAAATCACCCAATTTATGTTGTTGAGGGTGATATCGGCTCATCTGTTTTTCATTTAAGTGATGATGAACCTGAAATGTCAATTAGCCAACACAAAGAGCAGTTGTTGACAAATCAACAAAACAAAATATGGAAGATGTATTTCGATGGATATTCATCAAAGGAAGGATCTGGGGCATATGTACTCCTCATTTCCCCTTCACAAGAGGTAATAACACTCTTTTATAAGCTGGATTTTGAAACTACTAACAATATAGTTGAATATGAAGCTTTGTTGCTGGGATTGAGGGATGCAAAAGACATGGCCATTGATTGTTTAGCAGTTTTTGGTGATTCCGAGTTAATCATCAATCAATTTAAGAACATCTATCAAGCTAAACAATAGAGGCTCAAGAAATACATAAACAAGGTATGGGACCTGACTAACAATTTCTTTCTAGCATTTAATATATCCTTCATCCCCAGATATGAGAATCAAAAGGAATATTCTTTGGCCTTGGCTTCTTGCACTTTTAGACCTCCCATTGGTCCAAATATAAAATATTAGGTGGAAATCAAACATAGGACAACCATACCAGACAACATAAATCACTGGAAAGTCTTTAGTGATGATCTAGAGCTGCAGAGGTTTCTACAGGCCATTAATGAATTCTCCAATATCTCAATCGACCAAGAAAGCCAAGAAGGTGAAAATAATGAATTATAAAATCAACAAACACCTCATATGCTAAAGACAATAGCTGGCCATGATAGTGGAGCTAAAAACCAATCACATTCCAAGAGGACTAGTGCCACTGGAGAGGTTGTTTAACAATAATGACATTTCCAGAGAAGCTTCCATAATGAATCAAGAAGAAGAGATAACAGATTGCAATATTGGGACCACTGAGAATTCCAAGATCATCAAGTTTTCCAAAGCATTAGTTGTAGAACAAAGGGACAGGTATGTCAATCTCATCAAAAGGTTTGTTGATACTTTTTTTTGGTCGTATGAGGATTTGAATACATTTGGCACTGACGTCATCCATCACAAGATACCTCTAAAGGTGGGCTCCAAGCCATTCAAACATAAGATTCAACAATTTAATCCCATGCTGATGTCCATAATTGAGAAAGAGTGGAAATGAATGTTGGATGCAAATATTATTGTACCATTGAGGTACTCAAAATGGGTTGCCAACTTGGTACCTGTAAGAAAGAAAAACGGGGAGATACACTTGTGCGTTGATTTATGAAATCTCAACAAGTTTTCTCTAAAAGACAATTACCCCCTCCCCAAGATGGATCATATTTTACAGAGGGTGGTAGGTGCAGATAGGATTTCCTTGTTATATGGATACTCTGATTGAAACCATATAGCAGTGTGTGAAGAGAACAAAGAAAAAACAACATTCACCAACCCATGGGGAACATTCATGTATGACAAGATGCCTTTTGGGATGATCAATGCAGGGGCCACTTTTCAAAGGGCCATGGACATAGCTTTCGTGGGGGGAAAAGAAAAATTTATGGTTATATATTTGGATGACATCACCATTTTCTCCAAGACTGATGATGAACATTTGCAGCATCTGGAGCAATTTTTCCGGAAATGAAGAAGATACAGAATATCTTTGAATCCTTGGAGGGCTCACTTGGCCATGGCAGAAGGGAAGCTCCAGGGCCACATCATATTAGAAGGAGGTATACAAATTTATATGAAGTGAGTAGATACCATTCAAGAGATCGAAATCCCCAGAAACAAAAAATCTATCTAGTCTTTCATTGGCAAGATAAACTTCCTAAGGTGCTTTGTGCCAAATTTCGTTGAAATCCTAAAGCCTATCACTGACATGTTGAAGAAATATGTTGTGATAAAATGGTCATTAGAGGAAAAATCAACATTCGAAAGGATCAATAAGGATTTATTGAATCCCATGTATTAGCTAGCCCTAACTATACCAAATATTTCTTCATATTTTCTTTCACTTTTGAGGAGACCATCGTTGTTGTACTACTGCAGAAAAATGGAGAAGGGAATGAACAACCCATAACCTTTTTTAGAAAATATATTTGATATGTTGAGCTGAAGTATGATATATTAGAAAATCAGGCTTATGCGTTGGTCAAAGAACTCAAGGCCTTCAGGGTATATGTGTTACAGTCTAGCATAACAACTTTTGTTCCTAGCAATGGTGTCAAAGAGATCCTGGTCCAGCCAGACAATGAGGGGAAAAGAGGGAAGTGGATTGTCAAACTATTGGAGTACGAACTACACATAAAACCCACCAAGTTTATCAAGGGACAAGGACTTTCCAAGTTGTTATCAGTATCAAACTATAAAGTGCTATAATTACATCAAATCTTCACCCAATCAGATGCACCCATCATACGGCCTGGACCAGACAACATGTCAGTATTTGAAAATTACTCCTCTTCACCTTGGTATAGAAACACGATTTATTTTTTGTATCATCTTGAATGTTGACCATATCTTAAGAAGACAAAGTTCAATTCCATCAAATTGAAGGCCATCAAATTCTGCATCTCAAACCAGAACTTGTATTGGAGGGATCCTGTTGGCATCCTGTTAAAATGCCTTGATGAAAATGAAGCCAAACAAGTGAAAATAGAAATGCATAGAGGAGTATGTGTAGGACACCAACATTGGAAGGCCACAACTCTCAAGATCCTAAGGGAAGGTTACTAGTGGACCACACTTTTCTACGATATATTTTTTATTTTTAGGGCCTACAATGAAGGTTAGAATTTTGGAGGAAAACAGAAGTTACTATCACTACCCCTAAAACCTATCATTGCTAGTGGTCCATTTCAAAAATGGGGGTTAGACTTCATAGGTGAGATAAATCCATCCTCCAGTGGGAAGCATAAGTGGATTCTCACTGCCACTAACTATTGCACCAAGTGGATCGAGGTTGTGCCCACCAGTAATGCCACTGACAAGGTGATCATGATTTTCCTGTAAACTAATATTTTTTCCAGATACGGTTGCCCCAGCAAGCTTATAATAGACAATTCCCAATAATTCAAGTCCAAATCCATGATCGAATTCTGTGGCAATCGTAACATTTCCTTGACACATCCCACACCCTATTACCCTCAGGGGAATGGTCTGGCAGAGTCATCAAGTAAAAATCTCATCCGGATTATCAAGAAGTTGTTGAACGAAAACAAGAAATCATGGGACTCTAAGCTCAAGTATGCATTGTGGGATGATAGAAGCAACACCAAGAAGTCTTTGGGAACCTTGTCGTTTCAAATTTTCTATGGTGTAGACGCAATTTTTCCCACCCATCTTGGTATACCAGTCCTAAAATTCTTGTAGGAAGAGATTGAAGAGCCAAATGACATCCAAAGGAGAATCTTCCAAATTATAGAGGCTCAAAAAAAGAGATAATCATTGGATCATAGGATCAAAGCATACCAGAGCAAGATCAAATCAACCTTTAACAAGAAAACCAAGATGGAGATCTTTCAAGAAGGTGACCTAGTCTTGAGGTGGGATGCCAGAAGGGATGAAAAGTATACGCATGGTAAGTTCCATAACCTCTGGTTTGGCCCTTTTAAGGTGGTTGAGGTTCTGTACAATAGCACATTTATCTTGCATGATCTAGATGATGCAGAGATCTTCAGAGGCCTAGTAAATGGGCACTTCCTGAAACACTATTTTTTCTAAGGATGAGGGAAGGTCCCTCTTGTACCATAGATGTTTTCCTTTTGTTTTTTCATTTGATTAGTTAGTTGTGTGTGAATAAAGACTCCATATCCCAACAAAGGCACTGGGGTTAG
>ML833928.1:21972-61526 GCA_009831015.1 Picea engelmannii
TGGTGGTAGACATTCTTTCAGATCTCACAGACGTGAGTGAAAGATTGGCCCAGATGATACAGTTTTTATCATAACATTGTTTCTATGCAGGATGCTCTTAGATGTTTGTTATGAAGACTATATGACAGTAGATGAGGACTACTATGGTGAATGTGTTTCACTGCTTGCAACTATACGTTGTTGATCAAGTACTTGTGTGTTACTTGATGTGGTAGTTAACCACTGGTTTGTAGTTGTGTACTACTATGAGTAGACACAGGTGTGTTCTATCCTTGTTCTAATTTCCTTGAAGACTATCAGCAGATTATTGGAGATGATTACTCAGATGAATGATGAACAGAGATTTTCCAGACGGAAAACAGTTCAGAGATTTTTCTCCTCTTGTATCACTCCATGGTGAGAGTGACTTATCCAACATCATATCTAACTAATCAGATGAAGTATGGTTTCGAGAGATGATGCAGCTGATGGTGATGGTGATTCTCATGATCTAGTCATGAAATAGTCTAGATGACTATATTGATGCTACCGGGTAAATGGTATGTTTTGTGCTCAAGTCCATTACCTGTAAATACCTCTCTAGCTAGGAGGGAGTGTTAATATTATGGTAGTTGCAGGAGGTATTTACCCCCATGTGTGAACCTGATGAGAATAGAGGACTCTGAAAAGCAAGAGAAACCCTAATGAGTTGGATAATAACCCTAGAAGCCTTGTCGGCTCAAGAAGAAAATTTATATTAGGCTATTAGCCTCCAAGATAAGAAGTCGGCCAGAATTAATAATAATATACTAAAAAAACACATACCCAGAAGGAGAAGTCGGCCCCAACAAACTGGCAGGATTACTATAAATACAGGGTGCCAGTTCTCATTTGTCACATCTTAGGACTGTAGTTTTCCCAGTTGGTGCACACTGCAGTTGCAGTTGGTGCGCAGGTTTGGAGGAGGGTTGCAAGTGCAGCTGTAGCAGCAACTAGTTTCAGTATTGGCTTGGATATCTCTTGGCTAGGGTTTGGAACATCTGATCAGTCTTTTGTGATGCGCTATCCTTGGGGATTGATGTGCTACTCTTTGTTTGGCTATCTAGCCTAGGGTTTTCTTCTAGAGGAATTCTCAGGTCAAGGTTAAGGTGCTCGGAGGGAGGCTTCGGCCTATGGTTGGGTGATGAGGGTATCGTCAATGGTAAAATGCGCACACCATCTTCTATATTCTAACATCCATTTCCTTGGGGGTAGTACGCTGTAGAATGGCCAAGGAAAATATTATACTTTTGGCAGAAGCTGATCATAGCCATAGATTTGAAAACCTAGGCATTATCCGTGACTATCTTTCGGGGGAAGCTAAATCTTGACAAGATATTGTCTTCTAAGAAATCTATTACCACCGAGTCAGTTGCCCTTTTAGTTGGAATAGCTTCCACCCATTTGGTAAAGTAGTCCGTGGCAGTTAAGATCTACTTGTGTTGGGCGCTAGAATGTGGATTAATCTCTCCTATAAAATCTAGCCCCCATTGTTGAAAAGGGGCTTCAGTTTTGACCAGAACTAAAGGTAGCGTCAAGAGTTTTTGTTTACCTGCAAATAGCTGACAAGGGCTATTTGCAAATAGCTGACAAGGGCTACAGGCTCGGACCTTGACGTTAACGTCTGAAAAGAGTTTTGGACAGTAATACCCAGCCCTCAAAATTTTGTAAGTTGTGGCCCTCCAAGCATGATGTCCTCCACAAACTCCTTCGTGAAATTCACTTATGACCCTTTCTGTTTCCGATTCGACTAAGCAGACTAACAAGAAACCGAGTGGGTCTTTCCAATATAGTTGATTTTCGGCGATACAATACTTAACCGCATGAAGCTTTAAAGTCCTGGCTTTTGATGGTGATAGTTCACTCGGGCATTTTAGAGTCAGCAGGTTGGATACTATGTTTCTGTACCATTCTTATGATACCAACTTCTCCTCGATCTTAATTCCACTTGTTGGTTCATCAAGCTTGTTTACGTTCATATTTTCCTTATATCTCTGTAGGCAGTTTATATTCAGAGCTCTGAGATTTGATTCAGCCAAACGTTTATCCAGGCCTTGTCCTTTTATCAGTTTAGTAGGTTTGATTTCCAGATCAAATTCTTGGATCTTGGCAAGCCATCGTCCTCTTTTCCCGTCACTGTCTGGTTGTACCAAAATATCTTTCACAGAACTGGTAGGTACGTACGCAGTGATCTTGGAGTGTAATACATATGTTCTAAATGCCTTCAGTGATTTTACCATGGCGTACACTTGTTTTTCTATTATATCATATTTAAGTTATGTGCCTCTGAGGCTCTTGCTGAAAAAGGCAATCGGCTGTTTGAAACCCTCTTCGTTCTTTTGGAGGAGCACTGCAACAATCGTGTGTTCGGAGGCAAATGAGGAAATAAGAAAGTCTTTCAGATAATTGGGACTTGCCAATACAGGTGCTTCAGCTATGAATTTCTTAATGTGTACAAATGACACTTTGGCCTCTGTTGTCCACTTTACTTTGTTGTTCGTTTTTAGCATATTTGTGATCAATTTTACAATTTCAACAAAATTTGGGATAAATCTTCGTAAAAAATTTATTTTTCCTAAGAAAGATTGAATTTCTTTTACATTTCTAGGAATGTTTATAGTGTCTATCACTTCAACCCTCTTAGGATCAATCTTAATTCCATCCTTAGATACAACATGACCCAATAATTTATCCTCTTGCATGGCGAAGTGTGATTTCTTGGGGTTTAAGGATAGACCAAACCTGCGACATTTTTCGAATGTTTGTTTAAGATGTACTAGATGCTCTTCGTCAGATTTGGAGAAAACCGCTAAATCATCAAGATAGATGACTACGAACTTATCCCTCTCTCTGATGAAAGCAATGTCCATAGCACGTTGGAACATGGCTCCTGCATTCATCAAACTGAAAGGAATTTTATCATACATGAACGTACCCCCAAGGGGTAGTAAAAGATTTTTTTTATTTATCTTGTTCATTCATGGCAATTTGATTATATCCAGAGAAACCATCAATCATAGACATTCTATTCGCCCCAACTACCCTTTCTAGCACATGATCCATTTTAGGTAGAAGATAGTTGTTTTTAAGAGAGGACTTATTTAAATTTCTGAAATCTATGCACAGTCTAATTTCCCCACTCTTTTTTCTGATCGGGACCAGATTTTCCACCCAGTCGGAATATCTCAGAGGTACTATAATTTTCGCCTCTAAGAGTTTCTTCACTTCTCTCTCGACCACAGGCAATAAAATGGGGTTGATCTTCCTAAGCTTTTGTCTAAAAGGTTTGACCCCAAGCTTTAAAGGTATCTTGTTATCGATCACGATAGTGTCGTAAGTTTTTAACTCATCGTAAGACCAGGCGAAAACGTCTTTAAATTGTCTGAGTAGGTCCTTATATTTGTCCTTTATTTTAGGGGGGAGGAGTTTAGATATTTTAACCATCCTGGATTCTTCTTTGGTTCCTATGTCACAGTCCTCAACCTCTTTTGGTTGGGGTTGTCAGGTGGATTTTACAAGTATGTCGTTTTGATCAAACAATCTTTCCAGAGGGATCAGTCCTTTCAGAATTTGGTTATTTTTTAGGACCAACATACGATGATTTGCAATTTTGTCTTGGAAAGATTGAGGGTCCTCCCCTTCTTGCATGATCCATATCTGGTCATTCTGATTTTCTTGATCTGCATGAGTTTTGAAAAAATCACCTACTGCTTCAAGAAACTTCTTAATTTGTTCATCATCCTCAAAAACCTACCAGTGCTGGATATTATCTGGTATAGATGGTCTGTGTCTTATCTCTATGTGATAATTCAATTTAAAGGTCGTAGGAGGAGTGAAAGTTGAAGCTGCTTTAGCTAATGCATCAACATGCAATTTTTCTGCGTGTGGGATGAAGTGGACATTTACAGAAGAGAAAAAAATTTCCATCAGATTCCAGGCACAATTCATGTATGATCTTAATCTGGGATGCTTGGCTTGGTATTGTCGATTTATTTGTTTGACTATTAACTCCGCATCCCCATATACCTCTAGGTTATTTATTTTTAGCTTCCTGGCAGCCTCTAATCCTAAGACCAAGGCTTCGTATTCACATATGTTGTTAGTATAATCTATATCCCATTGCAGTCTGTAAGAAAAGGGAACAATGAACTTTTCTTCAGGAGCCACAAAAAGAATTTTTGCACCAGCCCCTTTGCAAGACGAGGCACCATCAAAAAAAAAATTCCAGGTACCGGTGGTACACATATCCTCGGTCATGTAACCTGACTCTTCATGTTCTATATCATTTTCCTCTGTGCAACCATCTAAACCGTCGTCAAAAGATAAGATACAATTTCCTAAATCTTGATCTGCAATGTAAATAGGGAAATTGTTCGGATTTTGAGGGTCACTTACTGTATATGCCAACCTTGTTCCCTGTACAACCGAGTAAATTGCCCACCAAACACAGGAATTGTGGTGAACGTCATATCCAGTTGAAGAGAACCCCCCAACTTGGCTCCCCACGACCTAGACAATAGTAAGCCATACTTGGGGGGAATATCAACAATAACCACATCCATCAAGATACTCTTAACTGGGACCTGTGCTAGGGTAACTACTAAATCCTTTATCATTCCCATACACTTAACTCTTCTTGAGTCAAATGAGTAAAGATCTTCATAAGATCTGGTGATCTAGAGACCCAATTTGTCCATAATAATTTTAGGCATCACGTTATGGGAGTCTTTGGAGTCTAGCATGAAATTATGTAGCAGTTGGTCGTATACATTTAAGGTGATATAAAAGGGAGCAACAGTGTCTTTGGCCCCTTCAAAATGTGGACCAAAAGTGAGGTTGGGTTTATCATCTTCTAGGTTTAAGACGTTAGACTGGATTTCTAGCTCTGAGACACCTATCACTTTGGTAATCTGCTTTCGATAAACTGGGTTTTTCGCTAACTCTACCAGAGGAATTGGTATCTTAATTTTATTTATCTCGTTTTCAAAACTGAAAACTCCGCTCACCTTGTCTGTTTCTCTAGTTTGGACTTTCGAATCCTTCCTTTTCGACTTATTTGTCTGGACCGCTTTATTACTCATGGTCTTGGTTGAAGGTGTAATGGTATTAGCTGTTTCAGTTCCTTGTGTTTTTACTACTTTCGCTTTGTTGTTAGGTAGCAGGGTTTCTTCCGGAGTAGGCTCATAAGTTTGACCACTTGGGAGAATTTTCTTAGGTTGAGTAGTTGAAATGGGTTTACTCTTAGATCTCAAGTTATACTTAGGTTCGACCTCGGCCATTATCATTTCAGTTTCTTCTTGAGAGCTACAAAGGTCAGTATGATCTCTTTCTTCACCCTTAACCGACGATTGTTGAGTGTTTAGAGATTTTTCATAATCTTCTCTAGTGAGATACGGTTGTGTGCAGTCATCACCGAAATTCATGACATCATCATCTGAATCTCCGAAATCTTGGAGATCATTCGCTTCTATAAAATTTTCATTCTTTAGGGGAGTTTGTATTTTTTGATATTCGTTTTTTATCTGTCTTTGTTGGTTTGGGGGGTTGGGATTCCTCTTGAAATCCTTTTTAGCGAAAGAATCGGCTTTGGCCTGTTCTAGCTCCATTCTGGATATGTTATTAGATAGTTCCTTAATTACCCTGGCCATATTGTCTACTTTGTCATCTATGTATCTATTAGACCCTGACGACCCTGCTTGTTCTCTAAAGCATCTAGTTTCTCGATTTCCCGTTTCTACTTTATCTTTTAACTTACCAGAAGCCATCATATTTGACTCAATATCTACAATGTCATCTTGCATTCGGTTTAGAGTATTTCCCCTTCTTTCCCGTAAAAGAAGTGAAAAATCTGGTTCGAAAGCCCCCGCGAAAGTTACTTTGGCTGTGGGTTGGGACGGTTTAACCTCGGCTGGGATTTTGTTATAAAACTTATTGAATCTTTAAATAAACTCCATAACTGTTTCTGAATTCTTTTTTCTTAAAGACCCAAACTTGGTTAAACAATATAGGTGGTCCTTTCTTTCACCCCATTTTCTAAGGAAAGCATCTTCCAAGGCGTCATAGGACAAGATAGATCCTGCGGGTAGACTCTGAAACCAAGTTACAACCTGACCTTCAAAGGTTTGGATGAGAAGCCTCGAATACACATCTTCATGTTCGAGACCTAGGATGTCTACGAATTGATCAAATAAATTTATGTGTTCGGCTGCGGTCATATCTCCTTCCCTAGTGAATTTTGGCAAAATTTTTATATAATTTTCGGGAAGGTCGTGCAGGGGAACGGGAAACACCCAGGGAGCATATCTTGTTGCCACTTTAGCAAACACTCTGGGAGGGGGGGTAGGCCCTTGGCCTCCAGATACTCCCCCTGGAGAACCTCCACCTCCTCCTCCAACAACTGCCATCGTTATTAGTGGAAAGTTGTAAAGGGGGTTTTGGAAGATTAAAAGTGAATCTTTACTTTCTTCGTCGGGTGAAAAATCCGACGATGATTGGTAAGGGAGGTGAGGGATTGGATCTTCGGACTTGCAAGAGATGTAGTCAGGGGAACCAACGGGTGTGGAAACTAGATGTGTGAAATATTCTTCGAGACTGGGTGAGGTCATGAAATTTAACCGAAGGGTCGACGATATATCGACAACAGATGAATTTTCTACAGGACTTTTTACTTTGTGTACTATAGATGTTATCAAACGAGTTTCACTTCTAACTTCAGAGCAGTTTGACGTTAGATCGTTAGTGTCGAAAAGAGGGTTGCGTGAAGTTGAAGGTTCAGAAGAACTCTTGGTCTTCAACTGTGGGTATTTAGGCTGATAGATTGTAGGGGTCGGCTTAAGAGAGCCTCTCGGCTTTAAAATCCTCTCAGGATCGGTCACGGGTGTGGTCTATTTACCATCTGGGTTTTGCCTGGTATTCCTTCGCCTGGATGCCAGCTTATTAATCGTGGAGTCACCAAGTGAAAGATTGGAAAGCCTTTAAAAGGTGTGCACTCTTTGTTCACTATCAAAGGGTGGCACTTTCAATGAAAAAAAATGTCATTTTCCCAGGGAAAACGATTTCGTAGCTTCGGTCCCCGGCAACGGCGTCAAAAAGATGTTGATCCAGAGTTTGTACTTAAGGCCTAGAAGTACAGTGTCTTGGCATACGAAAGTGAGTAAGGGGTAGAGAAGGAAGAAACTTCAACCTTCGGTAAGGGAAGCTAGGGATGATTCCTGAGTTGGCATTATCTAGCTTCCAACTATTCCTGGATGTTTATATCCCTTTCAATCGTTGCCCATAAACGTTCGAGTGCGACCCGGGTAGTGGTTGTTTTAAGAATAGTATCAAAAATATTTAAGGCAACATGTGTTTGATCTGATAGTCCAGGTTTTATATTAGGCTGTCTTGTTACAGGGACAGTCATAGAGGAACAAAAAGATAAGAAAATCTCGGGGGAAATTTAGGCACTGTCTCAATTTCGGTCGTATAAAGGAGAGTTTACAGTTCCAGAAGTGAAAATAGAGTGCAAACCAAAGGATCTTTCTCATAACTGAGTTATATTTTAATAAATATGTATGAGGTGGGATACAACATTACGCTGTCTATCATGTAAGGATCCTATCAAGGGAGAATCTCACTTATAAACAAAAGAAGAGAAAGGTAAAGAAATAACCCGATGAAGCATAAAATATATATAGAATTCTAAAGTGTTGATTGGTCTTATACCTGCTGATAACTGGTACAGAGGAAAAACAACAAACAATATAGAAAACCAGAATTCATTCACTATAGTAGAGGTTGTACTAAATTATAGCGAAGCATTCATCAGATACAAATATGAAATGAAATGAAATATGAGATACAAGGAAACAAACTCATAACATAGTCGTGACAGAATTGAGAATCTTCGGATTTTCTTTATATTAACTCTCAAGATAGAAAACCTCTATTACAATCAACACAAAAAGGTCCAACCTTTGTTCCTTCCTTCTATTTTATATTTATACAGATTTACATATGATGGAATCTCAATCATTCCAGGATTTTCAGTTACAACAAGAAGGAGATCAATTGTTTCATTTCCTTATCTTTGTCTTTATTTGGTACCAGAAGCTTTCCCTTTTGCATGCTCAGTACAAGTGACACATCTTTCCACTAGCCGAGATATCAACCTTGATGGTTCCGCTTGACAATTGGCCTCAAAAGAGTAACAATCTTGGGCTAATTGCGACAACCTTTCTTCCATCTGTCGGTCTATGATGTCAATACTGCAAAATTTCACACTTGGTTTAATCATACATTTATCTATTTGAACTATGTCTGCCATAGTTACTTGTGAGATTTTGGCCGAATATCTTTCTTCTTTTTCGTTTATATCCAGTGAGATTTTCACTATATTCATTTGACTCAATGTCTTAGCATTGCCTTCACTATCAATACTTAACAGATTACCATCTATCGAACCAAAAGCCTCTTCAAAGGATTTCATTACCTTCTTGTCTTGCAGTTTACCTTCTACTATACTGTGCTCCCATTATTTCAATAAAATATTTCCTCTGGTCTACTCTGGAATGGAAAACCTGGGAGTACTTCTCGATTCCCTGTTGTTTGTAGCTATTATAGAATCTTGAAATGCGACCCGAGCTTCTCCAGCTTCTCTATCTCCCACAGATAAATTTTCCAATACTTCATCAATGAGTAAGCAGTTGTCCCGAATTATCTCTACCTTGGTGAGTAAACTTCGCTGGGATGCATAAACCCTGCTCTGAATCTCCATTGCCTGGGACTGGAACATCCCGATATCTATAACTTTACTTTCGGTGATTTCCACTCTAGCCTGTAGTTTCTCAATCAAGTCTTTTTGCTGGTCCACTTGTATCTGACCGGTCTGAGCTATCAGCTCTTCTTATTCGAGCTTAGTTTTGAGTAGTTCTATCTCCTTTTTATCGGCCATCCTTGCTTGTTCTATTCCTGCACTTGCTTGGTCCTTGACAGCCTCCTCTGCTATGGCTAGTCTAGCTTCTAAGGTTTTGATGAGGCGATTTTTTCACTTCAGCTGATTTTTCAAAACCTTGACTGAAAATTGGTTTGCTGTAGCATATTCCCCTAATGTCCCAGCTATTTCTATTGCAAACTCTTCATTCTACTTGTTTTTCCCATCGGTCGACACCTTGAACTTCTTGGATATTTGTTGGCAATGGAATTCACCCCTGGATTGCAGCGGGAGCAGAGCCCGACGCCCATCAGTTTATGTCACGATAGTTTTAATCGGTGATCAAATGGGTGGAGACTCAGGAAGATATCACTCAAACTCAGGGACTAGGTCCGAAATGCGAGCAACAAATGAGGTCTTGATCTAACTTCAATCAGTGGGTTGATTTTAAAATGAGAAAGTTGAAGACTTGGTGAGAGGAGTGGACAAACTACCTTAGGCAACAGGCCTTTCAATAATTTGTAGAAGAAAAAATCTGAATGCGAGATCCTCTAGTTCAGAGCTTCGAGGAACTGAGAGGGGGGACTTGACTGGATTCTCCAATTCCAAGTCATTCAGCGCTAATAAAATCACAGGGACCGATTAGAAACAGTGAAACTGTTACAGTGATCAAACTCTACATTATCCTATAATAGTTACCGCTCGACTGGATTCTCCAATTCCGATCCATTCTAATACAGTGTAGACAAAGACGTGAAATAAAAACTAACATTCATCAGACAAGAAGTCTCAAAAATCCAGACATAACCAGGAAAATAGTGCTTCATTAAAGTTTACCACTGGGAGCCTTGCTCAACCATCGATACTTACAAAAATGGCGAAAATGCCTACAGATACTCAGAACAACAACAACAACAAAAACAAGACGCTGTATTAAAAACATTGCATCTGCATGTCTTCTGACAGTCTATGCATGCAGACCCTGGTCGATCGTACACCTATGGCAGATGCAATCGAACTCCTGACAATCCCGTGAGTGAATAGACGTGCTTTTAATTCGTTGTCGGACTTTCCCTTTATGGTGGAGATGATATCTAACCACCACCAACTACCTTAATAACTACTTCCTTGGGATTGAGAACAACTCAGCCAACTCGACACCTTTGGGATGTGGAGGGCCCCTTGCACTGCCATATGGATTAGCTGAACGGTCTCCCTTTGGTGGATGTGGATGAGGGTATGATGGGAGCGATGGTGTCGACATAGTGGAGGTGATGGAGAGGAAGCAGGAGCGATGACATAAGCTGAGGAATGCCAAGCGGTCTGAAGAGGGAAGAGGAGGAAGGTGTGTGGAGTGTGAGGGACACATGGTAAGAGACGAGAGGGCGATGAGCTAAGGAGGGGCCATGTGGGTGGAGAGAGGGAAGTTGGACAGCTGACAGGAGAAGAGGGAGGCGGTAAGTGATTTGGAAGAAGTGGGGGTAGACGCAATGAGGAGGCGCCACATTATCAGGGGGAGAACGGGACAGAAGGTGACAAGACAGGAAAGGGCTCTATTGTCAATACCTCACCATTCCGGACCCCCCCCTTTAATTAAAGGAAGGATGGAAAAGGGGGGCCGAAATTTCTTGAGAGCCGTTGATCTGGGTGCCCTAATCCTGGCCGCTCGAGAGATGCATTCCCGATTCCAAACCCCCCCCCTCCGCTTAAAGGTAGAAAGGCGAGGGGGGTCCATAATTGCTTTATGCACCATTGATCTGGGCGCTTTGATCGCAACCATTGAAGAGGTGTGCCCTCGATTCCGGACCCCCCCCTCTGCTTAAAGGTAGAAAGGCGAGGGGGATCTGGAATCCAATGTGCACCGTTGATCTGGGCGCACTGATCCATGCCGTCAAGATTCGCTTGCCGCTTAACCACAAACGCATTTTGTGTCCCGAACTTAGGATAAGTGGGTTTTTACCCGCTCCTTTTCATTTATCCCTCCATACAAGAAATGTCGCTAACATTAGGCTCCATGGGGGATAGAGTTGTCCCTGTGATTCTCTAAGGACTCTTTTTGCAGATCTAGTGCCTTGCTGTTGGGATATGGAGTCATTTATTAAGCTGAAAATAGAAAAAGATATTTACAAAACAAAACGAGCCGCCTGCGGCTTACAAAAAACATTTTTTTAAGAAATGCCCATTTACTGGTCCATCAAAAACTTCTTCGCCTTCCAAATCCTGCAACCTGTAAGTGTTGTTTAGAAATATTTCAGAGATCTTGAAAGGTCCAAACCAGAGGGCATCAAACTTAATGTGCTTGCCCCTATCCTGCTTGGGTGCATCCCATTTGAGCACCAAATCACCTATCTCGAAATCTTTCTTTATGCCCTTCCTGTCAAAGGTTTGCTTGATCTTCTGCTGATGATGGTAGGCCCTGTCCATGACCTATTCCCTGATATGTTGTACTTCCACCAAATGATGAATCCTTCTGACCATATGGTCAGGTTCTCCCTCTAGGTCCTGGGGAAATTTTGCCACAGATAAAGCGAGCTAAGTAGGGAAAATGACCTCCGTCCCATAAACAAGTTGGAAAGGTGAGATGCCCAGGGACTTCTTAGTTGTCACTCGGTCAGCCCATAGAGAAAATTTGAGCTTGGAATCCCAGGCCCTTTTATTGTCTTAGAGTAATTTTTTGATGAGCTTGATCATACTTTTATTGGAAGACTCCGCCAGTCCATTTCCTTGAGGATAATAGGGTGTAGAGTGGATCAGTGAATTCTCAAACTATTCACAGAACTTGACCAGAGGCTCAGACCGAAAGGGGGGGGCGTTATTAGTGACAATTTTGCTAGGATAGCCAAATCTGGCTATGATATCCTACAGGAAGCTGATGATCACTTTGTGAGAAGTACTCCTGGTAGGGGCAGCTTCTATCCACTTGGTGAAATAGTCTGTTGCAGTCAGGATCCACCTGTGTTGGCCACTTGAGGGAGGATGAATTTCTCCAATGAATTCCAATCCCCACTGCTGAAAAGGTGATGAAACTACTACAGGCTTTAATGGCAGCGATTTGAGCTGTTGCTTTCCTGAGAACTTTTGGCATTTGATGCAAGCTCTAATTTCTCTACAGACATCAGCGAATAAAGTAGGCCAGTAATACCCAACCCTGAGGATCTTATGAGCTCTGGTCTTCCAGAAATGATGCCCCCTGCAAAGGTTGTTATGGAAATCAAACATAACCCTCTGGGCTTCTTGCAGGTCCAGACATCTTAAAAATACCTCTAGAGGGTATTTCCAGTACAAGGCTTGGTTAATGAGGCAATACTTGACTGCCTTGAGCTTTAAATATCTCGCCTTACTTTTTCCCATTCCATCAGGAGGATTCAATTCTTGTAGAAAGTACAAGATATCCTTGTACCAGGGGCATGCTGCTAGGGATAAGGCACCCTGAGAATTCTTATTAGATGACTTGGCTTGTGGATTTTCTAAACAGGCGTTGATGAAGCTAATTCCCAAGGCTTTGCAATTGGATTCAACCAGCAACTTGGCTAAACCCTGCCCCTTTATCAACTTGGTGGGCTTAATCTCCAGATCAAACTCTAGGATCTTGGCAATCCACTTACCTCTTCTCCTGTCTATGTCAGGCTGTGCAAGGATGTCCTTCACAGAGGCCAAAGGAATGTATGCGATCACCTTTGAGTGCAAGACGTAGACTCTGAAATCTTTGAGATATTTTACTAGGGAATAGGCCTGTTTTTCCATGATTTCATACCTGACCTCTGCATCTCTTAATGCCTTGCTGAAAAAGGCAATGGGTTGTTCTCGCCCTTCCTCATTTTTCTGTAACAAGACCGCCGCTACTGTATCAAAAGAAGCAAAAGAGAAAATTAGGAATCCTTTGGAATAGTTAGGACTGATCATCACAGGTGCCTCGGTCAATGCCCTTTTTATTTGTGTAAAATATTCCTTGGGTTCAGCGGTCCATTTCACTTCATTTCCTTTCCTGAGCATGGCTGTGATATGTTTCACCAACTCAGCAAAATTTGAGACGAATCTCCTCAAGAAATTAATCTTTCCTAAAAAGTCCTGAACTTCCTTCTTGGATCTAGGAAGTGACAGGGTTTGAATTACCTCTACCCTGCTAGGATCAACCCTCATGCCTTCTTCTGATACTATATGGCCTAATAGATTCCCCTCATTCATAGCAAACAAAGATTTTCTGGT
This sequence comes from Picea engelmannii, assembly GCA_009831015.1. Classification (NCBI taxonomy): domain Eukaryota; kingdom Viridiplantae; phylum Streptophyta; class Pinopsida; order Pinales; family Pinaceae; genus Picea; species Picea engelmannii. The sequence goes on from ML833928.1 coordinate 35,108, forward strand.
ATTCAAGGATAGGCCAAACCTCCGACACTTCAAAAAAACTTTTCTCAGATGACCACAGTGCTCTCTGTCAGACCCAGAGAAGACCGTTATGTCATCCACGTAGATCACCACAAATTTATCTTTCTCCCCGATGAAGGCTATGTCCATGGCTCGCTGAAATGTTGCCCCTGCATTCATCAATCCAAAAGGCATTTTGGCATACATGAATGTGCGCCAAGGAGTGGTGAAGGCCGTTTTTTCTCTGTCCTTAGGTATGACTGATATCTTATTATAGCAAAAAAACCATCAATCATGGACATCCTAAATGCACCGGTTACCCTCTGCAGTATTTGTTCCATATTGGGCAGGGGGTAATTGTCTTTCCTTGAGCTCCTTTTCAGGTTCCTGAAATCAACACAGAGTCTGATTTCTCCACTTTTCTTCCTTACTGGGACCAAATTGGCCACCCATTCGGAATATCTCAAGGGGACGATAATTTGGGCATCTAGCAATTTCTTCACTTCCTTCTCCATGACAGGTAGCAACATGGGATTTATCTGTCTCAGCTTCTGCCTGAATGGCTTAGCTTCTTCTTTTAGTGGGATCTTGTGCTCGATGACAGATGTGTCATAAGTCTTGAGGTATTCATAGACCCATGTAAACACATCAACAAATTCCTTTAGTAACTCAGTATATTTCGCCCTTTGCTCATTGGTCATGGGGGGATTCGCTCCTGCCATAGGGCTATTATGTGGAGGATAACTGGGAGGAGAAGGAGTTCGCGAAGGGGCTACTAGGAATGAGTCCCGATGTGGGGTGGGAAACAAGAGGGGATTTAAGGAGAAGGCTAATTAACTCAAGTCAGCAGGTGCTCCTCTTTGCGCAGGAGTGGTAAAACTAGGCATGGGGAAATCTTCTGCGGTCCTGGGTCTATGCCAGAGTACAGCTTCAGAGGAGAGGGGAATGACAAGGGTTTCTCCCTCCAATCCCAGAACAGGAGGGGAAAACTCAGCAGGAACACTCCCAAAGTTCAGGAAACGGGAAACCTCTGAAGGAGGCCTATTGAGAAAATGAGAAAATGGAGTTCCTACAGAAGGAGATGGCGGATTACCTAGTTCGGCGGTGGAAGATTCTTCTTCAGAGGACTTTCCTTTTCTGAGAACCACCTCTAGATCAGTTTTAGGTGTAGCTAGAGGCAGCTATGGATGAGACCGCATGTGTCTGCCTTTGAAAGCCACAATTAATAGAGCAGGTTCTCCCCAGTGGAGTCGTCACAATGGAGTCACCAGGTGCATAGTAGAAATATTCAAAGGCTCTGATACCCGATGCACCTTCGGAATCAGAGGTTTAATGTCATTCAATCCTGAGGAAAATTTTCAACTTCGTCCCCGGTAACGATGCCAGAAATGTTGGCGACGAAAGTCACCCCTGGATTGCAGCAGGAGCAGATCTCGACACCAATCAGTTTTATGTCACGGTAGTTTTAATGGGTGATCAAATGGGTAGAGACTTGGGAAGATATCACTCAAACTCAGGGACTGGGTCTGACATGCGAGGAAGAAAGGAGGTCTTGATCTAACTTCAGTTAGTGGGTTGATTTGAAAATGAGCAGGTTGAAAACTTGGTGAGAGGAGTGGACAAACTACCTCGGGCAACAGGCCTTTCAGTAATTTGTAGAAGAAAAACTCTGAATGCGAGACCCTCTGGTTCAGAGCTTCGAGGAACTGAGAGGGAGGACTTGACTGGATTCTCCAATTCATAGGGACCGATTAGAAACAGTGCAACTGTTACAGTGATCAAACTCTACATCATCCTATAAAAGTTATCGCTCGACTGGATTCTCCAATTCCGAGACGTTCTAATACAGTGTAGACAAAGATGCAAAAGAAAAACTAACATTCATTAGACAAGAAGTCTCAAGAGTCCAGACATAACCAGAAAAACAATGCTTCATTAAAGTTTACCATTGGGAGCCTTGCTCAACCATCGATACTTACAAAAAAGGCGAAAACACCTTCATATACTGAAAACAACAACAACAACAAAAACAAGACGCTGCATTAAAAACATTGCGTCTGCATGTCTTCTGACAGTCTACGCATGCAGACCCTGGCCGATCGGCACCTATGGTAGATGCAATCAAAGTCCTGACAGTCCCGTGAGTGAATAGACGTGATTTTAATTCATCACCGGACTTTCCCTTTATGGCGGAGATGATATCTAACCACCACCAACTACCTTAATAACTGCTTCCTTGGGATTGAGAACAACTCGGCCAACTCGACACCTTTGGGATGTGGAGGGCCCCTCATGCTGCCATCCGGATTAGCTGAACGATATCCCTTTGGTGGATGTGGATGAGGGTATGATGGGAACGATGGTGTCGACACGGTGGAGGCGATGGAGAGGAAACGAGAGCGGTGACATAAGCTGAGGAATGCCAAGCGGTCTGAAAAGGGAAGAGGAGGAAGGTGTGTGGAGTGCGAGGGAAACATGGCAAGAGGCAAGAGGGCGATGAGCTAAGGAGGGGCCATGTGGATGGAGGGAGGGAAGTTGGACAGATGACAGGAGAAGAGGGAGGCGGTAAGTGATTTGGAAGAAGTGGGGGCAGATGCAATGAGGAGGCGCCACATTATCAGGGGGAGAATGGGACAGAACGTGACAAGACAGGAAAGGGGTCTATCATCAATACCTCACCATTAAGGACCCCCCCCACTTTAATTAAAGGCAGGATGGAAAAGGGGGGCCGGAATTGCTTGAGAGCCGTTGATCTGGGCGCCCTAATCCTAGCCGTTCAAGATATGCATGCCCGATTCCGGACCCCCCCCTCCGCTTAAAGGTAGAAAGGCGAGGGGGTTCTGGAATTGCTTTATGCACCGTTGATCTGGGTGCTTTGATCGCAACCGTTGAAGAGGTGCACCTGCAATTTCGGACCCCCCCCCTCCACTTAAAGGTAGAAAGGCGAGGGGGCTCCAAAATCCAATGTGCACCGTTGATCTGGGCACACTGATCCATGCCGTCCATATTCGCTTGCCGCTTAACCACAGACACATTTTGCGTCCCAAACTTAGGATAAGTGGGTTTTTACCCGCTCCTTCGCATTTATCCCTCCTTACAAGAAATGTCGCTAACATTAGGCTCCATGGGGGATAGATTCATCCCTGTGATGCTATAAGGACTCTTTTTTCAAATCTAGTGCCTTGTTGTTGGGCTATGGAGTCATTTATTAAGCTGAAAAAAAAAACAATATTTACAAAACAAAAGGAGCTGCCTGCGGCTTACAATTTTTTTTTTTTTAAGAAATGCCCATTTACTGGGCCATCAAAAACTTCTTCGCTTTCCAAATCCTGCAACCTGTAAGTGTTGTTTGAAAATACTTCAGAGATCTTGAAAGGTCCAAACCAGAGGGCATCAAACTTACTATGCTTTCCCCTGTCCTACCTAGGTGCATCCCATTTGAGCACCATATCACCTAGCTCAAAATATTTCTTTCTGCCCTTCCTGTCAAAGGTTTGCTTGATCTTCTTATGATGATGGTAGGCCCTATCCATGACCTGTTCCTTGATCTGTTGTACTTCCACCAACTGATGAATCCTTCTGACCATATGGTCACGCTCTCCCTCTAGGTCCTGGAGAAATTTCACCATAGATAAAGCGAGATGAGTAGGGAAAATGACCTGCGTCCCATAAACAAGTTGGAAAGGTGATATGCCCAGGGACTTCTTAGTTGTCACCTGGTCAGCCCATAGAGAAAATTTGAGCTTGGAATCCCAGGCCCTTTTATTGTCTTCCAGAAATTTTTTGATGAGATTGATGAGACTTTTATTGGAAGACTCCGCCAGTCCATTTCCTTGAGGATAATAGGGTGTAGAGTGGATCAGTGAAATCTCAAACTGTTCACAAAACTTGACCATAGGCTCAGACCGAAAGGGGGGGGCGTTATTAGTGACAATTTTTCTAGGACAGCCAAATCTAGCTATGATATCCTCCAGGACGCTGATGATCACTTTGTGAGAAGTACTCCTGGTAGGGGCAGCTTCTATCCACTTGGTGAAATAGTCTATTGCAGTTAGGATCCACCTGTGTTGGCCACTTGAGGGAGGATGAATTTATCCAATGAAGTCCAATCCCCACTGCTGAAAAGGTGTTGAAACTACTACAAGCTTTAATGGCAACGATTCGAGCTGTTGCTTTCTTGAGAAATTTTGGCATTTGATGCAAGCTCTGATTTCTCTGCAGACATCAGCGAATAAAGTAGGCCAGTAATACCCAGCCCTAATGATCTTATGAGCTGCGGTCTTCTAGAAATGATGCCCCTGCAAAGGTTGTTATGGAAATAAAAGATAACCCTCTGGGCTTCTTGCAGGTCCAAACATCTTAAAAATACCCCTAGAGGGTCTTTCCAGTACAAGGCTTGGTCAATGAGGCAATACTTGACTGCCTTGAGCTTTAAATCTCTCGCCTTACTTTTTCCCATTCCATCAGGAGGATTTAATTCTTGCAGAAAGTACAAGATATCCTTGTACCAGGGGCATGCGGCTAGGGATAAGGCACCCTGAGAATTCTTATTAGATGACTCGGCTTGTGGATTTTCTAAATAGGCGTTGATGAAGCTAATTCCCAAGGCTTTGCAATTGGATTCAGCCAATAGCTTGGCTAAACCCTTCCCCTTTATCAACTTGGTGGGCTTAATATCCAGATCAAACTCTAGGATCTTGGCAATCCACTTACCTCTTCTCCCATCTATGTCAGGTTGTGCAAGGATGTCCTTCACAGAGGCCAAAGGAATGTATGCGATCACCTTTGAGTGCAAGACGTAGACTCTGAAATCTTTGAGAGATTTTACTAGGGAATAGGCATGTTTTTCCATGATTTCATACCTGACCTCTGCATCTCTTAATGCCTTGCTGAAAAAGGCAATGGGTTGTTCTCGCCCTTCCTCATTTTTCTGTAACAAGACCGCCGCTACTGTATCAAAAGAAGAAAAAGAGAAAATTAGGAATCCTTTGGAATAGTTAGGACTGATCAGCACAGGTGCCTCGGTCAATGCCCTTTTTATTTGTGTAAAAGATTCCTTGGGTCCAGCGGTCCATTTCACTTCATTTCCTTTCCTGAGCATGGCTGTGATATGTTTCACCAACTCAGCAAAATTTGAGACGAATCTCCTCAAGAAATTAATCTTTCCTAAAAAGTCCTGAACTTCCTTCTTGGATCTAGGAAGTGACAAGATTTGAATTGACTCTACCCTACTAGGATCAATCCTCATGCCTTCTTCTGATACTATATGGCCTAATAGCTTCCCCTCCTTCATAGAAAACAAATATTTTCTGGAATTCAAGGATAGGCCAAACCTTCGACACTTCAAAAAATATTTTCTCAGATGACTGCAGTGCTCTCTGTCAGACCCAGAGAAGACCGTTATGTCATCTAGGTAGATCACCACAAATTTATCTTTCTCCCTGATGAAGGCTATGTCCATGGCTCGCTGAAATGTTGCCCCTGCATTCATTAATCCAAAAGGCATTTTGGCATACATGAATGTGTCCCAAGGAGTGGTGAAGGCCATTTTTTCTCTATCCTCGGGTATGACTGATATTTGATTATATCTAGAAAATCCATCAATCATGGATATCCTAGATGCATCGGTTACCCTCTGCAGTATTTGTTCCATATTGGGCAGGGGGTAATTGTCTTTCCTTGAGCTCTTGTTCAGGTTCCTGAAATCAACACAGAGTCTGATTTCTCCACTTTTCTTCCTTACTGGGACCAAATTGGCCACCCATTTAGAATATCTCAAGGGGACGATAATTTGGGCATCTAGCAATTTCTTCACTTCCTTCTCCATGACAGGTATCAACATGGGATTTATCTGTCTCAGCTTCTACCTGAATGGCTTAGCTTCTTCTTTCAGTGGGATCTTGTGCTCAATGACAGATGTGTCATAAGTCTTGAGGTCTTCATAGGCCCACATAAACACATCAGCGAATTCCTTTAGTAACTCAATATATTCCACCCTTTGCTCATTGGTCAGGCTGCTTGATAATTTGACAAACTTAGGCTCCTCCTGTGTGCCAATGTTGCATTCGGCTGTCTCAACATCTTTATTTGAAATGCCACCCTTTACTGCCACATCATTCTTGTCAAACAGTCTTTCTAAAGGGACTAGTCCCCTTGGAATGTGATTGCTAGGCAACTGAATAATCTGGTGATTAACAATTTTATTCAAGAATACCTCAGAGAGAGGGTCACGTTCGGGATTAGGATCTTGATCGATGTGCAATGTTGAAAACTCATCGACAGACTGAAGACAATTTTTAATTTCAAGATCGTCCTTGAATACCTCCCAATGCTTTACATTGTTCGGGATGGATGGCCTATATCTTATTTGGACTTCACCATGGATGTTCGACGGTAGAGGGATCCTGAATAGACTAGCCGAGATTGCTAAGGAGTCGGCTGAGGTATTCTCTTCCCTTGGGACAAAAGTAATGTTGAAAGCTGAGAAGAAATTATCAATCAGGTCCCATACCTCGTTTCTGTAACTCCTGAGCCGAGGATGCTTGGCCCGATAAATGTTCTTGGCCTGTTGGATTATTAATTCTGCATCTCCGAACACTGACACCTCTTTAATTCAAATTTCTTTTGCAGCCCTCATACCCAGAACAAGAGCTTCATATTCTGCCACATTGTTGGTAGTTTCAAATTCCATCTTGTATGACAGGGAAATGGTCTCTTGACAGGGCGATATGAAAATCACCCCAGTGCCTGCGCCTATACTGGAGGAATCTCCATCAAAGAACATCTTTCAAACATGGGTGGTTGGAGGAGGTATTTTCTGATTAAGAATGGGTTTCTTTCTGATCTGTAAAGGGACCTTGGGAGCTCCAACAATCTGTAACAAACTAGACCCTAAATCAGTGCAAGTGCAAAGATGGGGTGATTAGTGGGGTTTGCTTCATCATTGACAATATAGGCTAGCTGGGCTTCTCTGTACAACCTCCTGTGTTCCCCTCCAAAGATCAGAATGGTGGTGTATGTGAGATCCATCTGTAACGTTCCTCCAAGTCTTTTAATCCAAGACCTTGACAACAACATGCCAAACTTGGGGGGAACGTCAGCTACCACAATATTCATGACCACACTCTTCATGGGCAACTGAAACAAAGAAACCACCAGGTCTTTGATGACACCTAGACACTGAATTCTTCTTGAATCGAAAGAATACAAATCATGATAAGATTTTGTCACCTCCAGTCCTAACTCTTCCATTACTATTTTGGGCATAAGGTTATGGGAAGCTCCTGAATCCATGAGGCAATTATGAAACACTTTATCATGTATGTTCAGGGAGGTGTAGAAGGGAGGGGACGAATCATCTATGTCTTCTACCATGGGACCTAGGATGACAGTTGGTTTCTCATCTTGAAGGTTCACTGAGTCAGAGGGAGGCTGGGGGGACTCATATTGCAGCAACTTGGAGAGGGATATTTTGAAGTCCTCATTTTTAACTAGCTCTGAGAGGGGAACGAGAATTCTAATCTTTTGAATTTCATGCTCAAAATTAAAGGAGGAAATCGGCTTAGGAGCTTCCCTTACCTCAGAGACAAGTTCTTTGACCGCCGACGAAGCATTCTGAGATTTATTTTCTTTAGTAGTGATTGTTGCAGACTTAGTAGGCCTTTCTGCTATGAGGGGCTAGTCTTGGCTGTCAAAGTATCCTTCTTTCTTTCTTGACCTAAGATTGTATCTGTTAGAGGTGTGACTGGCCTTTTCTCCTTTACCTAACTCATGAATTTGGATGTTCATCAGGGATTTTTCATATGCAGACTGTGTCAAATGGGGAAAAGGAGGAGCTTCTTCAACACAATGAATTTCGGGGTCGAACTCATCTATCTCTTCCCCTCCCTCATGAGTAACCAGGTTATTTTGGAGAGGGGTTTGAATCCTTTGATCTTCTCTGTCTTTTTCCCTTTGTTCCCTTGGGAAGGCCCGTGGTACATTGTTATCAGGTCTCCTAAAACTTCTACCATCAACATTCTGGAGATTTCTGTACGTGGGCTTCCCTTATAACTCCCACCTTTCCATTATAGAAGAAAGTGACTTTAGTATTCTAGCTATCTCATCTGTCTGAAGGGGTAGGGGAGAGGAGCTGGATGGGGAAGCTTCAGGCCTTTACCTAGATATGTTTCTACCAGCAGTGTTCCTGAGTCGGTCAACAACCAATATATTAGATTCTACTTCCACAGCTGCATCTTGCATATGGGCTAGAGTAGTGGCTCTTCTTTCCCTCAATAGGAGGCAGAAATCAGGATCGAAGGCACTAGCATAAGTGATATTTGCAGAATCTTCGGATGGCTTTATGTCAGCAGGGATTTTGTTGTACATTTTATTAAATCTCTTGGAGAAGTCGGAGACAGACTCTCCTTCCTTTCTCTTCAAAGACTCAAACTCTGTCATGTAATACATGAAGTATTTTTTATCTCCCCACTGTCTTAAAAAGGCATTATCTAAAGCTTTGATCCAATCAATAGATCCAGGGGGCAGGGCCTTAAACCATTTTCTAGCCTCTCCTTGGAGACTATGGAAAAAAATTCTCATCCATACGTCTGCGTGCATGATAACATTATCATCCGTGAAAGTGTAAAAGGCTTCTAGGTGTTCTTCTGCAGTTATGTCCCCCTCGCCTGTAAACTTGGGCAGCTGCTTAAGGTATCCATCTGCTGGGAGGTCATTGAGAGGCTGAGGTAAGACAAGAGGAGCATACCTAGCAGCTATTATAACCTCAATTTTGGTCATGGGGGGATTCGCTCCTGCCATAGGGCTATTATGTGGAGGAGAACTGGGAGGAGAAGGAGTTCGCGAAGGGGCTACTGGGAATGAGTACCAAAGTGGGGTGGGAAACAAGAGGGGATTTAAGGAGAAGGCTAACGAACTCAAGTCAGTTGGTGCTCCTCTTTGCGCAGGAGTGGTAAAACTAGTCACGGGGAAATCTTCTGCGGTCCTGGGTCTACGCCAGGGTACAACTTCGGAGGAGAGGGGAGTGACAAGGGTTTCTCCCTCCAATCCCAGACCAGGAGGGGAAAACTCAGCAGGAACACTCTTGAAGTTCAGGAAATGGGAAACCTCTGAAGGAGGCCTATTGAGAAACTGAGAAAATGGAGTTCCTATAGAAGGAGATGGTGGATTACCTGGTTCAGCGGTGGAAGCTTCTTCTTTAGAGAACTTTCCTTTTCTAAGAACCACCTCTGGATTATTTTCAGGTGTAGCTAGAGGCAGCTGTGGATGAGACCGCATGTGTCTGCCTCTGAAAGCCACAATTAATAGAGCAGGTTCTCCCCAGTGGAGTTTTCACAATGGAGTCGCCAGGTGCACAGTAGCAATCTTCAAAGGCTCTGATACCTGATGCACCTTCAGAATCAGAGGTTCAATGTCGTTCAATCCCGAGGAAAATTTTCAACTTCGTCCCCGGTAACGGTGCCAGAAATGTTGGTGAAAGAAGTCACCCCTAGATTGCAGCAGGAGCAGAGCCCGATGCCCATCAGTTTTATGTCACGATAGTTTTAATGGGTGATCAAATGGGTAGAGACTTGGGAAGATATCACTCAAACTCAGGGACTGGGTCCGGCATGCGAGGAACAAAGGAGGTCTTGATCTAACTTCAGTCAGTGGGTTGATTTGAAAATGAGCAGGTTGAAGACTTGGTGAGAGGAGTGGACAAACTACCTCAGGAAACAGGCCTTTCAGTAATTTGTAGAAGAAAAACTCTGAATGCGAGATCCTCTTGTTCAAATCTTCGAGGAACTGAGAGGGGGAATTTGACTGGATTCTCCAATTCCAAGTTGTTCAGTGCGAAGAAAATCACAGGGACTGATTAGAAACAGTGCAACTGTTACAGTGATCAAACTCTACTTCATCCTATAACAGTTACCGCTTGACTGGATTCTCCAATTCCGAGCTGTTCTAATACAATGTAGACAAAGACGCGAAAGAAAAACTAACATTCATCAGACAAGAAGTCTCAAGAGTCCAGACATAACTAGGAAAACAGTGCTTCATTAAAGTTTACCACCGGGAGCCTTGCGCAACCATCGATACTTACAAAAATGGTGAAAACACCTACATATACTCAAAACAACAACAACAACAAAAACAAGACGTTGCATTAAAAACATTGCGTCTGCATGTCTTCTGACAGTCTGCGTATGCAGACCCGGGCTGATCGTGCACCTATGGTAGACGTAATCGAACTTATGACAGTCCCGTGAGTGAATAGACATGCTTTTAATTCGTCACCGGACTTTCCCTTTATGGCAGAGATTATATCTAACCACCACCAACTACCTTAATAGTTGCTTCCTTGGGTTTGAGAATGGCTCGGCCAACTCAGCACCTTTGGGATGTGGAGGGAACCTCGCGCTGCCATCTAGATTAGCTGAACGGTCTCCCTTTGGTGGACATGGATGAGGGTATGATGGGAGCGATGGCGTCGACACGGTGGAGGCGATGGAGAGGAAACGGGAGTGGTGACATAAGCTGAGGAATGCCAAGCGGTCTGAAAAGGGAAGAGAAGGAAGGTTTATGGAGTGCGAGGGACACATGGCAAGAGGCGAGAGGGCGATGAGATAAGGAGGGTCCATGTGGATGGAGAGAGGGAAGTTGGACAGATGACAGGAGAAGAGGGAGGTGGTAAGTGATTTGGAAGAAGTGGGGGCAGATGCAATGAGGAGGTGCCATGTTATCAGGGGGAGAATGGGACAGAAGGTGACAAGACAGGAAGGGGGTCTATCGTCAATGCCTCACCATTACAGAACCCCCCCTTTAATTAAAGGCAGGATGGAAAAGGGGGGCCAGAATTGCTTGAGAGCCGTTGATCTGGGTGCCCTAATCCTAGCCACTCGAGAGATGCACGCCTGATTCCGAACCCCTCCCTCCGCTTAAAGGTAGAAAGGCGAGGGGGGTCCGGAATTGCTTTATGCATTGTTGATCTGGGCACTTTGATCACAACCGTTGAAGAGGTGCGCCCCCGATTTTGGACCCCCCCCCCTCCGCTTAAAGGTAGAAAGGTGAGGGGGCTCTGGAATCCAATGTGCATCGTTGATCTGGGCGCACTAATCCATGCCATCCAGATTCACTTGCCACTTAACCACAGGCGCATTTTGTGTCCCGAACTTAGGATAAGTGGGTTTTCATCCACTCCTTCGCATTTATCCCTCTTTACAAGAAATGTCGCTAACACTGTTGATCCCTCTTCCTGATAGAATTCTCTTTTTACTACAGTGTTTCCCTTCTTATCGAAAAATAACTCATTTGGATGGAGTTCTTCCATCCTTATAGGTCTCAATTATTCATTTAAAATCCACCCTGCATCTAGGTTTCCCTGATTTGACTGCAAGGGAGTGATGGAGGCGATGGGATCTCCGATTTGCTTAGCTGGCTGTCCTGGAGCAGTAACCGGAGTCTGCTTTTTCAGTGGCTCAGGAGTCTTTATCTATGGTTTCGGACTCCTAGTTTGCTCTTCCGCATCCTGGTGTTTTTCTTGGCTGGGTGCCGATTCTTTGGAGCCTTCGGCTTCTTTTTGTTTCACCTCTGCTGTACTTAGATTCTCACCCTGCAATACTGCAGGACGAGAACTACGTCGATGTTCTTGGAATTTTAGAACATCGGCCCTCTCTTCGGGTGCTAGGGCTTGTATCCAAGACAAAATCTTGGCATAAGATCTTGCACCTCGAAAAATGTCATCCGAGGGTGAATTTTCATGTTCGAACCTTTTAAGTCCGCAGCTGGCCAAGTGATTACTTACAACCCTTTGCGGATCGTGCTTTTTGAATTCAACATGAACCAATTTTAGGTCTTCCAGGGCTACTGCCTCAGCTTTAGCATGCCTGAAATATAACAAAGAATAAGAATTTAAATGAATAGGAAAAGGTGGCCATACCTTCTTTGCATATCCCTTAAGCTCCTTGCTTATACCACCAATTACAGTTTGCCTGGCAACCTCATGACAAACCAGCTTATCGAGTATGAATAATGGTAAAGCATGCAGGGGAATAGAAGCCCTGAAAACCCTAGTATATGAGAATTCTTCTTGTGCATACCGGTCAACTATACTGCTCAAATTCATCACTATACTGTCCGAGATCCTGGGTGGTGGGTGGCCGAAAATAGTGACATGCAACAATACCATTACCCAGTTAAAGATTTCATACAAAAAATATTTCCGCTTTGTTTTCCCACAGTTTTGAATGGTAGACGTGGATGGGATCGGTCTCTGATGGAGTCCAAATCCAACTCATTAAGGGAAAGGGAATTAAAAAACACACAGTGTCCATAATGTACGCGAACATAAAGAATGAAGCAACCTTTCTGCTCTCCCTCTGCGCCCGATACTCTGTAACTTGACTGGTCAACCTATTAGAAAACATTTTAGCCCAGTCGAAGGAATAGCCTTTGGAAACTGAATGTATTAGAGGCACCCACTGAAGAAAAAAATGTGTGGTGTCCTCTCTCCTGTATAGTCTGCAGGGCATCATAGCTACATATTTGAATTGCGGTTCCAAGGAAGCTATTGAATATATACCATTACTGTCTGCCCTGAACTTCGCAGGGTGTGAAACCCAATCTCTGATTAAACTGGACATAGTCTTGTCATATTTCACACATTCCTTATGTTTGAAGTTCTCCAAGAATTTGGCATCGTAAATAAGGTCAGACACGGTAGGCAACTTGTACATAGCCTGCAGTTGTTCGGGTTTGAAAGTCTGAATAGTGACTTTCTGTTCATTGATAATGGTTCTAGTTGGAATGTCCACATGGTCTAATGCCCACCGGACCATATCATAGTAAGGGAGTAGTTGTGGCTTGGCCGCTACTTTATGCATTCCAGATAGGATGACGATCTTATATTTGGTGGTCAGGTCGTCTTTTTCATTGTCACTGGAATCATCAAAATAATCTACCAATTCGGACTGTAGAACATTAGAAAAAAACGACCAGGTCTTGACAGAGTTGACACTTTGAGGTGAAGTATCATCGACGTTGTCTAAACCTTGTCCCGAAACCTCAATGTTGTCTTTAGACGCTTTTCGCGGGGCCATGGCGGGGGATATTGCTTTAGCTCTTCTGCGATAAAAATATGTATACATACAGAAATTAATTCACTAAGAAAAGTTTGCTCTGTGTAATATAGAAATGAATTTGTGATAACAAATAACAAATCTATATATTCAACCATTTAAAACTCGGTACTTTTCAAGGATAGAATGGTCAAATCATGCTTAAATATAAATTTAGCAATAAAAACCCAATCCTTGTCGATTCGCCTTGTTTCTAATTAATGCCATAAATTTTTGGCAATTCAAAATGTTGTTGTTGCAAGGAAAAATTAAGACTGCCTCGTAGACTGTGCATGCATCAAATCATGAGAATTACTGGCTTAGCTCAATTAATCGGGTTTTATCAACGTTAATTAATCTTTCAGTACTCGCTACATTGGGAGTTTTCTCTTTAACCCTTTTAACCTCTAAGACCCGATATTGCGGTGATTATCTTTGGTTAATAAAAAATGTAATTATGATTAGGCACTTAATTAATTACGTGATTATTTATATCGCAACTTCGCGACTCGGAGCTTCGAAGGTATAGCTTCCGGGACGTTCGTATGCCGAGTTGCGAAATCGCAAGATCGCAATGATATGATTTAATTAAAATGGGGGATTAAAGTGAATTAAGTGTTTAATTAATTAGGTTTCTATCTTTATCACGACTTTGCGACTCGGGGATTTGACAGTGTAGCTTTTAAAGGAAAATACACCAAGTTGTGAATTCCCGACAGATCTTAACCGCGGCTAAGTTTTTTCCTTTATCATTAACGTGGGTTACTAAACAAGAATCTCATGGTTTCATCTTTCGGGTTTATGATAATAAGACTTTTGGAGTTAGTAAATGCCAAGACACGAAACCCCGATGATGCTTAACCGTTGTTTAGAAAAATTTTACTTTCACTACTGACCTGAGTAAAACTTTAAATTGATTTCATCGTTTCACTCTTCGGGACTTGTGAACTATGTGATCTATAACATCTAACATACGAAATCCTGAGGTAAAAAAAAAAGGGGGAAAATCATTTGAACAAAAAGTAGAACTCGCCTTGAGAGTATGATAACTGTCGCCGCTCGCGTGATGAGACTTCAAAGATTTTGAAACAAATGAAGGAAAATATGAAAACCATCTTTCAATTTCGAGCATTAAGATATGAAATTCAAAACGGGCTAAAAAAAAAAAACCAAAGGCGACTCCAACACCAGGAAGAGATTTTGGTAAGTTTTTTGTTATAACCATTTAATGTTGCGATGTTAAATTGGTGATCGCATTTTCTTTGCACGCAGCCATAGATGCGTTGGTTGTACTTCCTTGCCAACGCCGTGAATGAAGAAAACAAGGTGCAGTGTAGTCTCTTTCTGAATATTGCAATTAGCTAGGGTGCAATTGCCTTTTAGTGTTTTTCCAGTGAGCATTTATATTATTGATCGTATCACCACTATATTAAATTCCTCATTATACCGCAAAAATTAGAGAAATTAGAAGCTCAAGGACTCCCTACTGCATTAGTTTTAGAAGGATGAAGAAATGCTGAGAGATCAAATTTTACCACACTAAAACCCTCCATATCTCTCCCAACATATTTGTTTCTTGTAGCAACCAAATTGTCCATCAATGATGAATGTACTTAAAAAATGGCTTCACAATCGTTTCTGACCCCTGTTGAGAGTGTTTCGCATTCCAGGCTTTGAGCTGCTGACCCGTCGTTCAAAAATTTGAAAGGGTCACAAGAGAGGACCAACTTGAGATAGTTCCCTGGCCATGAAAGGGTACTACATTCAACACATTCTTACTACAGGATTAACTGACACTATGGAATTTTACGTTCAATTAGCAGACGAAATCCTCTGCCCTAGCTATGTCTTGTCTGGTCCCTCCAAAATAAAGGAAGAGACTAAAGTTTTTCAAAGGCTAAACCAGGTCCTACACGGATTTGTTTTTTGGGTGAGGTGGCCTCATGATTGATCAACAATCAAACATCCTGCTTTTCAACCTAGATCTAGTGATCTGGTGCGATCTAGTGATGATAGTAGCTCATTGGTAAACAAATAGATCTATACCAATTTTGTCTGATTTACACAAATTTGAAATGAATTGTATGGATCTAAAGTGATACACAACGATCAACAAATTTCTTCTCCGGAAAGCGATATGCAAAATCCTTCTGTCGTATGTTAAGAAGCATGATGGATGGTATCTATTTTCTTGTTATCCAGACCAACAATATTTTTTTATATATCTATAACCTCTTTCAAAGTCTACTCCTTGAGTAATCAAATTGCTATAGTCTAATATCACTCCTTCAAACTTGATATATGCCTTTTCTTGAGGCTTGCTCCTTGGTAGATCACAGAGGGAACCCGATCGCAGAGGAAACCCGATCATAGAAAAATTGTAAACAGGAGATCGTAATTCTTGGTGGATCGAGACTGCAGTTTTAGAGGTTAGTAGATCACTGCTAGGGAAAACTAGATCATGAATATCCCATTGGTTCTTTGGATACATATCCATGATCAAAGAAAGTCGCTCCAGGAAATCTGGCCAACATCAAGGGATATCATTGTGCAATCGGGTTCAACGTGCCTGTGGACTTTGAAGTCTCTGATATCAACGCGTCAAATACTATGGAAAGAAGTGCAACTGATTAGAGTTAATTTATCTTGGAGTTGATATATGGTAAGTCAATTTTTTAATGGAAAAACATGTTTCTTTTTATGAAGTAAAGAAAGGGCAAATGTCATTTGCCAAAGTGGAGGCATAAGGACAAAAAACAAATAATGTCAAATTATATTTTTTGGGGTGAAAAGTTCAATGCATGCATGGATTTCTAAGGGCATGACATATCTTTAGTAATATTTTATTAATTTTGTTTTTTTAAGGGGTAATATGAGAAGAAATTTATTTATCAAAATTTGGAAGTTTCACTTATAATTGTGAAGACAAGTGGGTGATTTGTAAAAAAAAAAAATAGCCAATTTTGTAATCTTGAAATCAAGAGTTGAGAAGAGTCCAATACAATATTCTCTCACACTTTTTTTCAATGAGACTTTTAGAGGGTCAAGGACAAGCTCCTAAGAAATACTCTTTTTTTTTTTTTTTTTGGTGCTTTGAGTAGTGTGTGATTGTGTTTGATTACTTGGATTGCCTTATGATGTTTAATGTCTAGTTTTGACATAAACACAATTGTAACACATTAGACATGGAGTCAAAAACAAGTTAATGTAAGCACACAATTAATGCCAGTGAAGCACATACATTGAAGAAAAGTATAATCAAGCACTGTATTGAAGCAATCAAGTTGACAATCACATCAACAATGAACAAGTCAAGCATCATTGTTTTGATATCCATCCTTGCCAACATTGTGGTAAGCATAAACATTCTTCAGATATATGTTCAACACTGAAGAAACTTGCAAGATTGAAGATTCACTATGAGTGGATTGATCCTTGGCAGTGGTCATCAACAACCAAGTGATTATTTAAGTCTTACAGAAGAATTCAATATTGAGTAAAGACCAATCTTGTAGCACATAACATTTGTGTACCTCACATAAGTGGTCCCCTTATGGTGTATCTTTAGAGCATGGCCCTCACGGGATGATATAACATGTGGTTGTTTTCGCATGCCCACTTTGTGTTTTACTCAAATGGAACAAGTCTGGTACTCTCTTGAGCATAGAAGGAGGGAGTACAATGATAAAACTCTCATCCACCTTAAGGGGGGGAGTTCAAAATTCCAGTGACGATGGTTCATGAAACTACTTGTGGTCTCTCCTTTCATCTAACAAAGGGGGGAATTGATGATGGTTGTCAGACAAAAATTTTCGACAACAACAAACATCAAGTATGCCAGATGGGCATGAAATTTTCCAAATGGACAACTGCAGTCTGTAGATGACAAACTTTGGCAGATATATGGTTCAATAAGTTTAAGTTGAATCATACATAATTTGGATGTTAATTTTGATTTTGAGAGCAATGTTGTGGACGTTTGGTTCACATAGATGGTCATTCGACCTAGAAGACGACAAGAGGATCCTTCTGCATTGCATCTTGGAATTTGATTGAGTTGTGAGGCATTTTCAGGGATGTGTCAGACTAGAATATGATTCACTTCTCTTGGTTCACTCTCATCAGATTGGAGTTTACATTAAGTGAACAAATTGCATGCATCCTGGCTCACATGATTACATAGTGAGATTTTCCAGAAATGGCATACTTTGGCAGGATTATGGTTCAATGACTTGCAATTGAATCATACACATAATACATTGGGATGTTGTTGGACACCTAAAAGTGTCAAGATTGGTTATTGGTTATCCAAAAACCATCAGATACATGGTATCAATTGGCCAGTGGTTATCCCAAACCACAGATTCAGAGAGCACTTTCAGTGATACACTGATAGTAGAGTGGTGATACTACATGTTCACAAATTAGCAGAAGACATCATATTCTTCTAGCTAAAATACTTGGCAAAATGATCAAATTGTCAAGCAATCAGGAAATGTTTAGATATTGTAGTTTTTCACTTCCACATCTCAGCTCTCTTCGAGTTCATTTCAGATGAACCACTCGACATCTAGATTGGTGGTTTTTTAGGAAATTCTTCATTGAGGCTCAACTTACGAGTTTCAGTATGAAGACTTGGAATTGATACCAGTTTATGCTTTATTACTGGTATTATTAATCGGACTTGTGATTGAGGGGGGGATTGTTAGCCTATGACTTACCTTAACCAATCACTAATTCTAAATTGTCACCTATATTTGTATTATTCATTTAGGATATTAGTAATATGTCCTCAACTGATGACTAATGATTTAGTTAAGATTTCCTAGCCTAGTCATCGTGGATCTAGAGCAAATCTCTCTATGAGGTGGCATCACCCATTGTACTATAAATATGTAACATTGGTTTGAATAAAAGAGTGTTGGCTAGTGAGACTTTTCTACCATGTTGTTGTTCTTGTTTATGTTTTATCAGCCAGTCCCGAGGATTGTCTAGCTCTGATACCAAATGTTAAGAACCAAATATCAAAATAGTATAAAAACCTCAAAATAAGTACTAAACGCCTTGAAAAAAAGATAAATTAAGATAATAATCCTCTTCTATGGGTAAACCTCCTTATACATCATATGAATTCACAATTACAAGATGATTCCAAATGAAAAGTTTTCCTTGGCATATATAGGAGACTAGGAGGTACAATTACAACTAATGGACCCAAGCCGACATAAATAAAATAATAATAATAATACAATATGCCCCAATTAAGGGGTAATGTGCCACAAGTTATGGATTAAAACCAAAGGCCGAACATATTTCACAAGGACTGCTCCAATTCCTCTCCCGGAAGCATCACAGTCCAAGACAAAGGTCTTTGTGAAGTCAGGAAGGGCCAGAACATGAGTGGTGCAAATAGTCGCTTTCAAGGCTTGAAAGGCATGATCAACTACGAGAGCTCAGGTGAAAGAATTATTTTTAAGGAGAGTAGTGAGAGGCACCACAATATTTCTATAATTATTAAAAAACTTGTGATAATATTATGTGAAGCCCATAAAAACATGCAATATTTTGAGAGTCTTCGGGTGAGGCCAATCCTGCATAGATTCAATCTTCTTAGGATCCACCCTAACACCTGTATTTCCAATAATATGACCCAAGTACTCGACTTTTGAGGTTCGGAAATAAAATTTAGATTGTTTGAGGAAAATTTGGATCTGAGAGAGTAGATGAAGAACTCGATCCACATGAGAAAGACAGGTTGTCTAGGTTTTACAATAGATGAAAATATCATTAAAGAAAACTAAGACAAAATGACGGAGAAAATGATGAAAGACATGATTCACTAGGATTTGGAAAGTAGAGGGAGAATTACACAATCCAAAGGGCATGACCAAGAACTCATAGTGGCCCTTATGAGTGTGAAATGCAGTCTTAGGGATGTCGGCCTCTTTCATATGTATCTGGTGGTAGCTAGAGCGAAGATCAATTTTAGTAAAGAACTAGGCACCACTTAATTCATCCAAGGGATCATCAATGAAAGGAATCATAAATTTGTCTTTGATTGTGAGTTTGTTGAGGGCATGAAATTCAGGACACATGCGCCAAGAGCCTTATTTCTTAAGCACCATGACCACAGGAGAAGAATAGGGGCTAGTACTAGGACAGATAATGCCTACTGCAAGCAATTCTTGAAAAGTTTTCTCAATTTCATTTTTTTGTGCAAATGGATGATGATAAGGATGAACATTGGGAGGAAGGTTGTTGGGGATGAGGGGAATGGAATGATCATGAACACCAAGGGAAGGAGGAAGTCCCTAGGGAGTGGTAAAAACAACTTGATGTTTGAAGAGGATGGATTGGAGGTCAGGAGGCATAGAGGGTGTCTCAGTGGCATGAATGGAATGGAGTTGTGAAATAATGACTGAATGATTTTTTTTTAGGTTCTTTTCCATGCGATGGGAACTGATGATGTTAGGGGAACCTGTTGTGATTCCTTGGAACTTATACTATTGGCCCTCCTAGTTGAATTGCATGGTTAATTCCTTAAAATCCATGATAATGGGACCCAGAGTCCTTATCCATTCGACACCCAACACAATGTCACAACCACCCATGTCGATAGAAAACATATGATATTTCATGTGATACTGACCAATTTGGAGACACATATTTTCACAACGCCCCCCACATTTCATGGACCCGTCGTTGGCAATCATGATTTGAAAGTTGTTGACTACTCGGATATAACAATTAGTTTCTTGGGAAATGCGATGATGAATAAAATTATGGGTGCTTCCACTATCAATGAGGATGATGACCTTCTGATGCTTATGTAACCAATTAGCTTTAGGTTTTGGGGAGCAGAAGTCAGTGAGAGAATTCAGGGAAATGACCAGTTCAAGTTCGAGAGGGTTGGAAGGTTGAGTCGTGTCAGTGGGTTCATGTGACTTATCCATAGGGGGAGCCTCGACATATTCTTCATAAACATCCTTAGAGATGGCCATAATTTTTTTTTTTTCCTTACACTTGTACCAAGGAAAAAATTTGTCATCACAATTATAACAAAGGCCCTTGAGTTGTCGTTCAACCATTTCTGCCTGGGTCAATTTATGGATCTTTAGTGGAGTGGAAGGAGGAGTGGGAGTGATTTGTTTAGGGAAAGGAATAGAGGAGGGTTTTCTGGTTTGAGAATAGACAACTTGTTGTGCTTCCTTAGCTATTTTAGTAGCTTCCACCCAACTTTGAGGGAGAGCCATGAGGATGTGGGAACATATCTTATCCTTGAGTCCACTGATAAAGAATTCTAAAAAAAAAACATCAGACATGCCGTCTGTGGCGAAATCCAATCAATCAAACGAAGATATAAAGTCTTCCACTATGCCATATTGTATCAACTTTGTCAAACGACCTAAATGGTTGGTGTAAGTGTCAAAGCATTCATAAAGTTCTGCAACAAATTGTGTCCAAGCCACATACCATTTGAAAACATTTTTTCTCCATTGCCACCATTTCCAACGTTCTGGATCTAGATGGAGAATACCATACCTTAGTTTGGCCATCTCATCAGTAATGTTGTAAAAAGAGAAATAGTGTTCCATTTGAGTGACCCAACCTGTGGGATCTAAGCCATAAAATTTGTTCACCTCCAAGAAAGGGGGATGCAGGTCCCACAAAAAGTGGTGGGGTGGAAAAGAGGTGTACTAGAAGGATTCATGACCCTTAGGTTTATAAGGTGTGGAAGAAGAGAAAGGATCTGGGGTGGGCTTAAACAAGGCGGTCAAAGTGTTCACTCCGTCCTAGCATTTTTGACAGGTGGCGATCAATTGAGTGATGGATGTGGGAAGTGATTCGAGCGAAGCAAGATGAGAGTTGGGTTTACCAATATTGGACATAATGGAAGAGATATCACTATGGGTTTGGTCATGATATTTGTCCAAGGAGGTGAGACGTTGTTCCCAATATTGGTGAGACATTGTTCCCAATATTGGATGCGAGTGTGGGCCATGGGGATGGGATAGGGGGAAAAGTGGGACCACACATAAATGGGTTACGCGTGATTGGTACCACTATGATTAGTGAAAAGAGTGAAATTTAATGGGATAGATGCCCAATAGGGGTGTCGAGAAGGGGTCAAATCTATGGGAGAAAAAAAATGTCAAAAAACGATAGGTATGACTGCGATCAGGGTGAAGAGAGGAATCAAATGGGATAGTTCTCAAATAATGGTGCCGATAGGATCTAGACTCTGACATTAATAATATCGTAGTGATTAAATGGCCAAATTCTCAACAAGAAGAAATGTGTGGGAATTTTTCAACCATAATGCAGGAGGCACAGTTGCATGGAAATAGATCATGTTTGTTCTATTTCTATTTCCTTCCCAAGGGTTAGGGTATTCAGGGTTTCTACAGAAAAGGGTTTTCCTTGTGCTATATGTTGTAGGAAAATTCCCCTGCGGACAGGTGAATATCCTCTTGGATCTTAGACCCCTATTATCAAGACAGAAAGATGCTAACATTGGACACTAACATTCTTTTAAATGTAGTTAAACTATTCAAAGGGAAAAGAGGAAGAAAGTATGATGCACTGTTTTCTGAAGCTTCTCCTTTCTTAGTCCAAGATAAACTTGATCTTCAAACTCCTTAATGAGACCTGCAATCCAATAGACAACAAAGACAACACATACTTCCTATTCTACCAAGATTAGTTTAAACTAAATTTATCAACAAAAGACAAGTATATGCAACCATACATTAATGAGAACATTATTAGGAACTTACAATCTGTAGATGTAGTTGCAGCAACCTTTCCAAGTCCTCCTTGTCCAACCCCTTTCTCTAAAGATCCACGATCATAATGACAATAATTTTTGTTGATATTCCCCTCCCTTTCACCATGAGAATGCCTTCTTTAATAGGCTTTGAGAGGCTCAACCACCTTAGTTATCTTTGAAATAAGTTGAGGATATGACTCCATCAGTTGTGGAATCTCCCTTAGATGCAGCCTAAAGCTTGGATTCGAGCCAAACCAGCTCAGATCATCTCTAGATGTCCTTAGAGATAAGGGGGATTTATTCCCATTATTTTCTCAACCAATCGACACTCCCTCAAAATTGGTAACAGAGCACTGCAACGCTCCCTGCTAGATTGAGAAGGAGCGCTAGCGCTCCCTACATGTGAGTAGGGGAGTGCCGATCTTCCAAAAGTTTGTTAAGATGACCATTTCTCAAGGTAAATTTTTTTTCTTAGCTTGTCAAATGATGTGTTTTGTCCTTCCAACATGTCTTAGAGGACGTATCAAGTGCTTCCATGGTGTCATTCACAATGCAACATATGAAGAATGAGAATGTGACATTTACGACACTTGCGATACTTGTGACAATGATAATGTGACATTATCAAAGTGAGGAATTTTGACGTCTAATAGATTTCCCCTAAAGTGTGAAGTTAGAAGATGGAAGCCGATGACTGAAGTGCTTTGTATATTTTCAAAGAAAGGGTATGGATTTGGAGAACCCGGTAGAAGCTGCAAACAACCATCAAACAAATGTGATCATGTGTTTATAACCCAAGGTAGGAATACCTATGCTTGAGTAATAAAGAACTTAAGTTATGGCCTCCAATAAATACACTACAGATCCATGATGATACTAGCTAAGGGTATAGCCACCAAGGATACACTGTGGATATATACCTCCATGATATGAACTGATCATAGCCATGATAAATACACAATGGATCTATGAGATGATAAAACATAGCCACAAACCAATACAATGTGGATCTATGTGACAGTATATCAACATGCTCAAAATATCTCCTTCACAGTCTGGGGAAAGCAGATAATAGAGTGAATGCTCAACCAAGGGTCTTCATCCCAATCTCCATGTGGTATGAATACAACCATCTAAATAGATATTTTGATGTCGAACATGGTAAAAACCACTTGATTACTGGTCATTGAGGTAAACCGTTAAATAGTGTGAGGGAAATCACTAAAGATGTCAATGATTCCCAAGGTACTCTAGTACAATCCAACAAATGTGAATAAATGAGTTGAAGTTGAACATTCTTGGAATCATCCGATCAAAGGTCAATGATGTAAACTTACTGTCGGAGGCGAGGAGGCCTTCCATTGAGGCATGCAGGTCCCAAGGTACTAATGGGTTTCTAAGTCTATTTCCCAGATGATGTGTTGAAGTTGACAGGAAAATACTCATCGAAGGAGGGCCTTGATGTATCCCCCATCATCGACATGAAGCTGCCATAGGAAAGAGATGTAAGATGGTGAATCAAATGAGTATGGAATAACACGGGTATTGAAAATTAAAATTTGTGATGGTTGACTCTCAAAGTACATACTTCCCTTAAACACTGAGTATTGGCATAGGGGCAGACCCGGGGTTCACTCCAAGAGTACACCAACAAAGCCCTAGCTACTGGCCCTTTCGGCAGCACCTTCGAAGCAGATGCAGTCTCACCCGAAGTAGATATGAGGGGGTTGGAGGACAGAGATGTCTACAACTAGGGGAATATCAAGTGGATCTAGTAGAACAACAACACATTATGTACCTATCACTTATCAAGCTATATCTACTCTGCATAGTTATAGATCTGATCTAACACGACAATGCAAATAACAAGATAACAACAACAGAGATCAAAGAATCAATCACACGTCCACAATACAAGGTATATGTGGTTCACCCTCTCTCTAGGGCTACGTCCATAGAACCGTGCTTATGATTTATTAAGGTAAAGCATATAGTTCTTGTTTGCACTCTCAGCTAGCATATTCTCTTTCTCTGTCTCTTTCTCTCCCCTTTCCTGTGCACCCAGCTATAGATTTGATCTTCACACATAGCTGAATATATTACAATACCATAATTCTCTCTCTCTTAGCACTCCTCTCTCTCAATCCCTCACACAATAATAGAACTAGATCAATACAATACTCAATGCCCAACCCGACCCAGGTCCTCTTGACCTTTATTTATACATTGCAATGCCTCACCGACAGCCTTAGGTCGAGACCTAGGTGCCAAAAACCTAAATACCAAAACCCTAGGTGTCTAAAACCCTAGGTCAACTTGACCCGCTTTTTTCCAGTCTTCGCCAGCCTGTTTTTCCTTCCTTCTTGCTCGGTGATCCAAAGCATCCAACGATGGATTTTTCCACTTTCTGAGTTGTCCTCGGTCCATATTCCTTTCTGATATATCATCCTTGATCTCCTCATCCAACGGCTTTCTTTTTCGCACTTCGCTCCATCTTTTCTACTCTTTTTCTCACTTTGACCCAGTGATAGTCACTGTGTCTCCCGCGAAGCTCAATTTTTACCTTTTCTTCCTTGTACTTCAATTCCTTTCATAACCAAGGGCCAACAGGCCCCCAACACTCACTTATGAATCGTCTTGAGGCACT
The DNA here is from genome assembly GCA_009831015.1 of Picea engelmannii. Lineage (NCBI taxonomy): Eukaryota > Viridiplantae > Streptophyta > Pinopsida > Pinales > Pinaceae > Picea > Picea engelmannii. Next base: position 59,616 of record ML833928.1, read on the forward strand.
TTAGATCCGATCCTTCCATTTTACTTCGACTTTGGACTGCGTAGTGAAGCCTTTGCTTTCTGCCTTATGCCTCCTTCCCATCTTTGTGCAGATTATCTTTTCTGTGTCTGGTACCCAGTTTCAACTGCACCTGGTACCTGGACCCTTTTCCTCATGCCTTTATTTAGAGCTGTGAGGTAGTTGGTTGTCATAGTACAACTTCATCTGGCTCCCATTCACCAATCCTTCTTTCCATTCTCCATTCAACATCTTCAGCTGCACAGCTCCTCCTTCTGTGACATAGGCGATCTCATATGGTCCAAGCCAATGCGTTCTGAACTTCCCAGGGTGTTTGACAAACTTATTTCCATATACCAGTACTAAATCACCTTGCTTGAATTCGTTCTTCTTGATGTGCCTGTCATGGTAGGCCTTTTCTCGTTCCTTCTGAACTTGCTGATGGAACCTGACAATGAATTTGTCTTCTTCCAGTTAAACCAACTGTGCAAGCCTTTCGTGAGTAGCGCCAGTGTCATCCATGTTTGTGAACGAAACAATCCTTAAGCTTGGTACCAAGTACTCCATCGGGACAACAACTTCTAGACCATAGACCAACTTGAAGGGGGTCTACGTTGTTAGTCTCTTGCAAGTGGTTCTATAAGCCCAGAGTATTGCTGGTACTCTTAAATCCCAGTCATCCCTGTTCACGTTGCAAATCTTTGTCAATGCTGTCTCCAAGATCTTGTTGAATGATTCAATCATTCCATTTACTTGTGGATGGTAAGGTGTACTCTTCTAATGATGAACTGCAAATTCTTCAGTCAGGGCTTCAACTATCTTATTGATGAAGTTTGTGCCCTGATCACTCATAAGGGTCTTGGGGCATCCGAACCTGGTTATTATGTCATCGAATATAAAATGCACAGCTGTAGTTGCACTATAGTCCTTGACTGCTCTAGCTTTGGCCCATATGGTTAAGTATTCTGTTGCAGTAATAATGTAACTTGCTCATGTGCACTTTCCCAGTGGGTTTATAGGCCCCACGAAGTCAATAGCCCACTTCTCAAATGCTTGTAGGGTCATCTATGGTGCTAATGGAATTTCATCTCTTCGGGATGGTTTTCCAACTCGCTGGCATACATCGCATGCTCTGACATACTCTTTAGCATCTCTATGTAACATAGGCCACCAAAGGCCAGCTCGCAGAACCTTCTGCGCAGTTGCTTTCCCTGCATTATGTCCTACTGCAATGCCTTCATGAGATTCTATGAGGATCATCGGGAGCTCTATTTCCATAACGCATCTTCTCAGTATTTCATCAGGTCCCATTTTGTATAGATGACCAACAATCAGTGAAAAGTCGGCAGTGCACACCACTAGCTATTTTTTCTGGGAAATTGTATACTCACTTGGTGCCATTCCTGTTGACAGGAACTGGATGATGTCTGTGAAGTGGTCATCAATATTTCTAATGGAGAGAAGTTGTGCATCCAGTAATGTATCCTCCAGACTGGTAGGTTCTTCACCATGTTCCAACCTCGACAAGTGGTCTGGGCCCTTGTTCATTCTTCCTGGCTTAACTATGATCTCAAAATCATATTCTTGAAACAACAGAAGCCATCTGTAGATTCCCCCCCCCAACACTGGCTTGTTGACTAGGTACTTCAGCGCAAAGTGATCAGTAAACATTTTAAAGTTGTTACACGGCAAAATTGCTCAGTTGGATAAGTGTCGCATTGTCCCTCTCAATTGTCGTAAGTGTCGCATCAACTTTCGCGAGTGTCACAAGTGTTGGTCACTATAATTGCTTAATTAATTTTAAACAACCAAGTGAAACATAAATTATCAACCCAGGGAAGTCTTTTGTTTCAAAGATAGCTGCGCACTATATATGCTCAATTCCAAAAGCACCTAGTGTTGTAGTAAAGAAAT
>ML833929.1:0-11018 GCA_009831015.1 Picea engelmannii
AAAAAACACTCCAAAGTATGTGCTCACTCCTGGTCTTAGGTGGCCAATAGCCTTTTACAATATCTCATACTTAGGACATTTATTACAATGGTGGAAATGCGGAAAAAATGGGTCTTTTACAAGGCCGACTGGACTCCGAACTCTGCAAATATGAGCACTGATTGCTCATTCTCTGGCAGCTCTTCAGGAAATCCAGCTTGTGCAAACTGGTGGATAACAAAGAGATAAACAAATACTCAAGCGAATGACCCTCACTAGAACACCTTAGCACCCACAAAGTTGTCAACAAATATTTCTATCACAAGGGAAGTGTCTAGGAAGGTGTAAAAGTGGTATGCTATTCATCAAGCCAAATGATCCATCATATAAACTTGTATTTGTCTGACATGTGTGATGAAGATGCCAATTGATGACAATACATGATGCAAAGGCCTCCAAATAGAAAAAACTATGTCTTGAAAACCATCATACTCCAAACACAGCCTACTTGAGTAGGATCTTCATCTTGGATCAAAATCTTCATGCTATATGAGGGGTAACACCTAGCTCCATACGGGACATGCACTCTACTCGAGAGTGTATGAGAACTAGAACCTGTATATACTTGCTACAACTCGACATGAAAGAGGTGAGAACATGTGGTGGCCTGGTGGGATAGGTCAAGACTCTCACCCAGAAACCCCACATAGGAAATAAAACCAATAATCCAATGTCCATAATGTCCAATATAACAAAACTGCTCTAAGACAAGACATGAGTTGAAATGTCAAAGGGAAAAGAAAAGTAAATATTACACTTATGTCCAAAATGACTTATTTCCCTATTATACTACTCATACGGTCTTATTCAGTCTATGCTATAATAATATATTTTGAGATATTGCCCATTTACAGGCAATGGCAACTTTTCTCCATCCAAGTGACCGAGCCACAATTTGTTGAACTTTCCATGCTTTCTCAGCTTCTTGTGTCTTCGATCCCACATAAGTACCATGTCAACTTTCTGTATCATCCTCAAACAGGCCTTCCGATCAAACTTCCCTTTGACATTTTCTTATTTTTTTCTAACTGGTTGAAGGCATCTCTGTGGTTCTCTTCGAGCTTGACTAATTGATCTATTTGTTAGATTTCAAAGTGCACCCAGACTCGGTGCACACACACCTCAGGTCTGGTCTAGGTTCTCAACAACACACACATAAATCACACATTCTGAACTGTGAACATAAACACACTCAGATGCCTAACTACTTAGCACAGTGGAAAAAAATAGACCAACAATTGAATCATACACAGGTACACAGGAATTTAATGCCCAAAATAATTATTCTTAAACTCAGAACAAGGGGCTCCCGTACCAGGGACAATGGCCCAATTCTTACAAAAGAAAAATACCAAAATACTTACAAGACCACTGCAGAAACCCTCCTTGGTTTCTGTGCCAAATTCTGCTGAACTGAGGCTGATGGTTAGGGCATCCCTTGCCCCCTCAAACCCTCCACTGCCTCTGCAACTTAACACTAGCTGGAGTCTTTACACAGGCCCTTCTCCTTCTGCTGTTCTGGTTGTGACAACCCTCAATGGCTGTCCCAAAACTGTCCCAGAAAGCTACTGTCTTGGTCCACCAACCTGCCCAGAACTTGCTGCTGTTCCAGCCCTCTGAGCTGTCCAAAATCTGCAGCTAGGGTAGCTATTCCAGCCCTCAAAGCTGCCCAGAATTTGCCCCTTACTGCTGTAGGTTACCTCTGGTCATATGGATGGCTATGGGGTGAGGGTCTGAGCCCTCCCTGCTCCCCTCACCTCTCCTTTACTTGTACCAGCCCTCACACAGCCTTAACACAGCCCTTAACACAGGTCTGCTACAAGATACAACAACCTACCACAAGCTGCCTCAGACTGTCCCAAGACTTGCTGACTGTGTCATCCCTTAAGCTGCCTCAACTCTGCTGACTCAGCCCTATTCTCTGTGGCTTAACTGGCTGTAGCAGCCCTACATACCTATGGCTGTCCTCCTACAGCAGACCGAGCCCTTCATCGCACAGTGGCAGCCTTCTTCCTTGCTGCGGTAGCCTTCCTTTACTAGGCCGAGCCTTCCTAGACCCCTGCTGCTGTCCTACTCTTGCTGTGGCAGCCTCCCTCTAGCTGGCCGAGCCTCACACAAGCTGCGGCTAGGCTTCTCCTAGCAGGCCAAGCCTCTCCTAGGCTGCGGCCTGCTCTCCCTTGGCTGCCAGCTACCACACGGATCTGTGGCTAGGCTCCTTCCACTAGGCCGACTCTCCTGCTGCTCTACTCGGTCTTCCTCGTCAATAGAACCTGCCCAAAACACAGAAGTCTGCAGCAGAACTGAGGCCTATTGGCCCCTCTCCATGGCTGGCTGAAGTAACCAAGACTCACCTCTCAAGAATGAGAATGTCACCATCACAATAAAAATGAATGTGACATCACCTTATCTCCTTTATATACAGCTCTAAGGGTGAGTAAAAGCCCTTCAAGTATCTCAACATTAAATTAGAATATTTTATTCAGACTTGTGGGTGTGAAGCCCCAACATGTGGGTGTGAGACCCCAACACAAGCCCACAAGGCCCATCAACTAGCCCATGAAGCCCCGACTCCATTCCAAGGGCGTTTTCTTCGAAACGAAAGTGCAACGTGGTGTCAACGATGATTCCCACTTGCTCGACACCAAGGCCTCTTGTGGGAATACCTCCCGAAGCTACAAAACATCAACACTATTCTTGCCTGAACTGCTTCTTGTTTTGATGTGAAGTGCCGCAACAACTGATACACCGGAATATTGAGATGAATAGGCAGGGTGACACTCATTCCATACACCAGTTCAAATGGGTTTTAACTTTTTACCTCATTGCTTCCTTCTTTGTAATCCACTCAGCCCATAAGGCATATTTTAGCTTGCTATCCCAACTCTTTTTATTATAACCTACAATCTTTTTAATTATGGTCACCGGGTTCTTGTTATTGGACTTCGCTAGTCCATTTCCTTGTGGGTAATAATTTGATGAATGAGACAAAACATTGCCATGATTGGAATAGAATATCTACAATTCTCGGAACTGAAAGCTTGGCATTATCTGTTATTTCCGTTGGAATTCCAAATCTTGTTAATATCTTATCTTCTAAGAATTCCATCACCACCTTATTAGTTGCCTTCTTTGTGAGGACTGCTTCAACCCATCTCATGAAATAGTCTGTGGTAGTGTTTATCCATTTAAAACCGTTGCTGGAATTCCCTTTGAATTCTCCAATTAAGTCAAGACCCCACTATTGAAATGGTGCTTCCACTACCACGGGTTTTAATGGCAATGCTGCCAATTTTTGTTTTCTGACAAAGAGTTGACATGGCTAACATGCTCCCAGAAAGAAATGGACATCTTCCAAATTACCGGCCCAATTCTATCCCGCTCTTAGAATCTTATGAGGAGTTGTTCTTGCTGCATAATGCCCACCACAAAATCCACCATGAGTTTCTTTGCCTAAATTTCATCAACACATCTAAGAACCAATCCTTTTGGATTTCTTCAGTCTAAACCTTCTTGAATCAGAGAATATTTAGCAGCCTTTAGTCTTAAAGCTCTCTTCTTGTGATCTATCAAATGATTAGGACATGACAAATTCTTCAGGTAGAACACAATATCCTTATACCAATCATGATGTTGAAGATCATCAATAACTGCTAAAGCCATATCTGTATCACTTTCATTTCCCATGTTCAGGGCCTTTTCATTTCCCTCTGTTAACCATTTAGCAACACCTTGACCCTTCACTAGCTTAGTTGGCTTTATCTCCAATCATACCCCTGGATTCGTGATATCCATTTTCCTCTTTTTCCTAAACAATCTTGCTGTGGTAATATATCTTTCACAGTTTTTTTTCCAAGGAAATCCTCACGGAAAACCCTTCAAGTACTTCCCCATGATCCATGGATGGTAACCGGGTTAATTGTCGGCCCTGTTAACGAAGCCTAACCTTGAGGGGATTATGAGAGTTTAACCCATGTCCTCCCCAATTCACCGTGGGAGAGATCTCACGTCTGGCTCATGACCACTTGAGCCAACCCTCAGGGCTAATATATCTTTCATAGTTGCATGTGGAACATAAGCAATTATTCGAGAATATCCCACATATCCTCTGAAATGCTTCAAATCCTAAACCAAAGCATAAGCTTGCTTTTCTATGATGTTGTAATTCAATTTTGCCTCTCTTAAGCTCTTACTAATGAATGCTCTTGGTTGCTCAAAATTTTGACCATTTTTTTGCAACAATAGCCCAACAATACTGTCTTTTGAAGTAAACAAGAAAATATGAAATTTCTTAGAATAATCGAGACTTACCAACACGGGAGCTATTGTGATTTCCTCTTTAATTTGATGGAAGGCTTGCCTCCTTTCATCATTCCAACCAAAAACACTATCCTTCTTATACATTTTTGAAATGGGCTTAACAATTTCTGCAAGGTTTGGCACAAACCTTTGAATGAAATTGACCCTGCCAAAGAATCACTGCACATCCTGTTTACTTGTAGGCAAAGGCACTTGTTGTATGCCATGAATCCTTTTTGGATCGATTTTTATTTTTACCTTAGAAATAATGTGACAAAGCAATTTTCCCTCATCTACTCCAAAACCAACTTCTTGGGATTCAATGATATACCATATTTCTCGTGCCTCTCAAAAACTTTCCTGAGATGATGGACATGCACACTCATGTCTTTAGACAAAATTGTCAGATCATCTTGATAATCTCAATGATTTTCCCCATAATATTCTTAAACGCAAAGTCCATACCCCTCTAGAATGTTGATCTAGCATTTAAAAGACCAAAGGGCATCTTGGGATATTCAAATGTTCCCGAGGGTTTGGTAAAGGCCGTCATATACTGATCCTCCTCCTTAACCTTTATTTGATTGTAACTTAATAATCCATCCAACATTGACATCATTACCGACCCTTTTACCTTCTATAGCAGATGATCCATATTGGGAAGGGGAAAATTATCCTTCAATAATAATTGATTCAGGTTACAGAAGTCTACACATATTCGTATCTCATCATTCTTCTTTCTTATAGGAGCCAAATTAGCTACCCAGGTTGATTCCTTGTAGGAGCTATGATCTTCTAACATCTTTTGCAACTCTTTTTGTATCATTGGTGCCAACTGTTAAAATAATGAGCTTGATAGTAAACTGTAAGGAATTCTTTAAATTCCGACTGTACTTTGAAATTAGCTTAATATGAATCACAAAGCATAATCAAGGCTGAATAGGGAAAACCATGTAGTTTTATCAGCATGTAAATTCGCACCACATGTACCCTAGGGAAACCCTATACAGGGAGAAACACCCCAACAAACAATTTCCTTTTATTGCAAAGATAATGTATGACCACTTACAAAATATCCACCATGAAAATTCTGCTCTTAAAGAGCTTGCCAAGTTGACTTTGACCTGATTGTGTAACTAAGAGACCTTGCTGATATCTAAATTCCTGTTACAGATCAGCACTGAAGATGTATCTCTGTTGCCTTCAATGACTGAGATACGCTGCCTCTTATGGACTGATATATCAGCTCTGATATGGACTGTTATTGTTGTCTCTATTGGACTGATCTACAGCCTTTTCTTGGACTGATATATGCCTCTGTTATGCACTGATATATCACTCTGCTTCCTCACCCATATGCAGCATAACAATTGTATAGAAAAGAGGATCGATCTCTTGCTTAAATAGGAGTGGAGAGGTAGAGAGGAGATGGCTCAAAATAGCCTAAGTGAATTCATGTGTTTACAACTGAACTTAACTCAACAACCAGATTTAGAACTGAACTGTAACACTTCAGTTAGGACTCGACCTTGACTGGACATGCATGCAAACTATTCAGCATGCACATGACATGCATGCATGCAACATGCGACATGCAACATGCGACGTGCAACATGCAACATGCAATATGAGACATGCAACTTTATGCAACTATGCAACTTTATGCAATTTGACTTTTACAACTTGTCCTTTTACAATTTGAGTTCAACAACTCATTCAACTTGACTCTTAACATGGTAATTCAAATTTCTTCATGGTGGATGGTGTTACATGTGCCAACACACTAGATCAATACATTTACATCATTTGCAATATCAGGAAATTATTTGTTTCTAGCTCATAGGAATTTATGTTCAACCTAACTTTTGCTAGATGCCTTGACTTTTGCTCATGGCTCACAAGGCTTGATTAGGCTCACAGCGATTGTACGTTCCCCCGGACTTTTGCACTAGTCTGTCTATACTCACAGAGGTTGTGCGTTTCCCCTGACTTTTGCACTAGACTGTTTATGCTCACAGAGGTTGTACATTCCCCTCTGACTTTTGCATTAGACTTACATCTTGACTTTTGTCTTAGACTTACAAGGCTTCTACCTTTGCCTTGGCCTGACTCACAAGATCATATAGCATCTCATTCATCTTCACTTTTGGTTTGATTCACAGAGGTTGTACGTTCCCCCTGGCTTTTGTCAATACCTCACAAGACTAGTTGATTCTCCAAATCTCTCTGGCTAGCCTCAGGGTGGCCCATATGGCCTCTCATTGGAGAATGACTGTCGATGCTGCCAAATTTAACACTCTCTCTCAGCGAGGGAGTCATTCTCAGCCACACCAAGCTTGCCTCTTAGCTGCACAAACTGTCTCAATGGCAAAGGCTTGGTCAGGATATCAACTACATGCTCGCTCGTGGCTATGTACTGTAACTTTACAGTTTTTCTTTGGACCAAGTCTTAGATGTAGTGGTACTTCATGTCAATATGTTTTGACCTGTCGTGAAATACCGGGTTCTCTGTCAGTTTTATGAAACTTTGATTTTCACAGTGAACCACCATCGTCTCGAGCTTGTCACCAAACAACCCAAAAACCAATTTTCTGAGCCATACTGCTTCCTTGCCAGCATCACTTGTTGCAATGTACTTAACCTCTGTTGTACTCTGTGCAATGGATCCCTGTTTCCAGCTTGACCAAGAGATCATAGCAGATCCTAAACTGAAACAGTATCCAGAAGTACATTTCAGGTCCACTGGGCTTCCTGCCCAGTCAACATCTGCATACCCATGCAGAAATAAACCTCCATTGGATGTATATCTCAGACCATAGGTAATGGTCTCTTTGAGATATCTCAAGATGTGCTTTGCTGCCACCCAATATCTTTGTCTGGGTTCAGCCATGAACCGACTCATTGCAATCATTACATAGCATATATCTGGCTTGGTATGGATCATATACATCAATGATCCAATCTGTTGTCTATACATGGTGGGATCCACCAAATCTGAACCTATATCAGAATCATGCAGCTTCCTCAGGTTGGTAACCATCGCAGTAGACATAGATTTGCAATCCATCATACCAAACCTCTTTAATACATCCACTGTGTATTTTCCTTGTGCCAGAAATATCTCGCCCTGTCTTTGCCTCACTTCCAGTCCTAGGAAGTAATGCATCAAGCCTAAGTCTTTCATCTCGAATTCTGAGATTAGCTCCCTCTTATACCAGGCTATTAGCCCTTCATTTCCTGTCAGAAATAGATCATCAACATACAAGATTAGTATAACAGGCTGGTTCCCTCTTACCTTGAAGTACAAGTTCACATCAGGATCACTTTTATGAAAGTCCAGGCATTTAAGAAAGCCATCAATCATGTCATACCAAACTCTGGGAGCTTGCTTAAGACCATACAAGGCCTTCCTTAGCTTGCATACATGAGTGTCTTTGTTATGCAGTACAAAATCATCTGGTTGTTCCATAAAGGCCTCCTATTCAATCTTTCCATTCAAGAATGTTGTTTTTACATCCATCTGATGTAACTTCCAACCAAGAACTGAAGCTAAAGCAATAATAACCAGAATGGAGGTATACCTCGCTACATGGGAAAAAGTCTCGTCATAGTCAATTCCTTCTTTCTAAGTGAAGCCTCTGGCCACAAATCATGCTTTGAACTTATCCACACTCCCATCGACTGCATGTTTGATCTTATAGATCCATTTGGAAGAGACCATTGATTTGTCCTTCGGCCTCGACACAATGTCCCAGACATTGTTCTTTAGAATTGACATGTATTCCTCAAGCATTGCATCCTTCCATACTTTTAATTTATCTACTTCTTCAAATGAAGAAGGTTCGGCATCACTGATGCTGCTCATCAGTGCAACATAGCCTCCAAACTTGTGAGGCCTCTTACTTTCCCTGAAAGTTCCTTTGGGAGCAACTATCTTTTTTGCTTTCTGCACTGTTTCTTTAAGCCATCCTGGCTTCCTTTTGGCTGGAGGTTCTTCAAGAGTTCTTTCTAAATCTTCAACAGGTTCTAGGGGCTCATCACTTGGCTCTTCATGAGGTTCCTCCCTCTGATCATCTGACTCTTCATTTTCAGAAGAGGGTGAAGCTGGCTGAACTGCTTCTGATTCCTACTGAAGCTCTATGGATTTCTTGAATGCGGCTTCCTCATGGAAAGTCACATCTCTGCTTACCTTTATCTGCCTCTGACCTGGTACATATATCTTGTAAGCCTTGGAGTTCTCACTGTACCTCACAAAAACCCCTTTCTTGCTTGAGGGTTCCATCTTTGTCCTCTTTTCCTTAGGGACATGAATATACACTGGACACCCAAATATCCTTAGATGCCCTACTTCTGGTTTGATCTCTGAGAAGACCTCTTCAGGAGTCTTGTCCTTCAAGATAGCATGTGGACACCAGTTTTGAATATACACGACAGTGGAGGTAGCTTCTTCGCATAAAGAATTTGGCAGAGCCTGGTCAAACATCATTGCTTTCGCTGCCTCACAAATTGTCCCGTTTTTCCTTTTAGCAACACCATTTTGCTGAGGGTTATATGGCACCGTCAATTGTGTCTTGATTTCTGCTTCCTTGCAGAAATCCTCAAACTGGAGAGATTCATACTCTTCTCCATTGTCTGTTCTAAGGATTCTGATGTGTTTCACCGTCTCCTTTTCAATAAATGCTTTATACTCTTTGAATTTATCAAATGTGTCACTTTTAGCTTTAAGGAAATAGATCCAACATTTTCTTGAATAATCATCAATAAAAATGACATAATACAAACAACCACTAAGTGAGGGAGATGACACGGGACCGCATACATCAGAATGAACCAGATCTAAGATGCCCTGAGCTTTGTTGTCACTGCTAGGAAATGCTTTCTTTATATTTTTACCTAGCATGCATCCTTTACAAATTTCATTTTTACTGAGAGAGATAGAGGGCATGCCACATACCATATTCTGCAGATCTAGAAGTGCTTTGTAATGAAGATGTCCAAGTCTTCTGTGCCACAACTCGTTGGAGCTGGTCGCATCATGAGATAATGCCTGAACCGACTGTCCTGTCACAACGTACAATCCTCCTCTACGAGACCCAATAGGTTATGCTGTACTCAAGTGGCTACCTTTATCCCACAAAAGTGCCTTCTTGTCCTTGAAGATCACCCAATATTCCTTGTCCTCATGTGTAATGATCCCAAGCCAATTTTTTGCTTGGAATCACTAACTAACCACTGATTTGATTATGCAGGTTGGCCATGGACATTTTGGCCTTAGGGTTTATTCAGTTATTCATCCACAGATTATACAAGCATCATTGTCATCATATGAAGATCATCAACAATACACAAGATAGGAACCACAAGCAATAGCCAAACTTTATTATAAGAAAGCAAGCACATGATACAAATAGTGAAGCAGATCTGGAATAGCTTCAGATGGCTTCAAGACAATAACATAGTTGCATACAAAAATACTCCCGGAGATACAAATCTGTTGAAATAATGTAACTGCAAAGAGTATTCTTATTATTATTGTTATTTTATTCATAGGATTAATCCCCATTGTGGATTAATCATGTCAGTAATTGTATTAGGATGAAATCCCCTATTGTGGATTGGTCAACAGACAATTGTAATAGGCAGAATAAGAAGTCGGCCCCAACAGTTATTATTGAGACCCAAAAATAAATTAAAGGTGGGTTTACCCACCCAGAGTAAGAGGTCGGCCCTGCAAGTGAAGACCCTTCACACATGCCAGTCTTGTATATATAGAGAGGCTAGCGCCTCACTTTATCACACAACTCACTTGCTCATTCTTAAGAGGCAAGCTGCAACTTACCAGTTGGAGAGAGGGAGAAGAGTGGCGCATCTTTTGGAGAGGACTATCTGTATTGGTTTGAGTTATCTCTTGAAATTGTATTGGCAATTTATTATAAGGAAGTTTTTGCTGGGTTTTCTTCCCCTAGAGGGTTTCCCAGGATAAATGTTGTGTCTCTTGTGAATGTGTATTTCTCAGTGATCTTATTCTTGTGTTGCTCTTATCTGTAGAAATGCAAAGAACTATAATAATGGCATAAACATTAACATGGTATCAGAGCCAACCTGAAGGAAACATATTTCGCAAGAGAAAAACGTCACTGTTGCAGTACCTGCAAATTAGGGTTTTTCAAAAGTGAAGCTTTCAGCTCCAAAACTACCTAGAAAGTTGCGCCCTCCCCCAAGGATCATTTTGGCACTTAGAGCACACCTTTTCAGTGGCTGGATCTCTCGGAAAGTGAAACCCTAGTTTCACAAAAGTACCAGAAGTACCAGAAAACCAGTACCAGAAGTACCAGAGGACCAGAAGTACCAGAAGCACCAGTCCAGAAATCCGCAGATCAGATTTGAAGGGGTAAAAATTGGATTTTCTCATATCCAAGTATACCAGGCTACTCGCCTCAACCAAGCGCACCTCCTGGTAAGGTCAAAATTTGATTTTAAGCATTTTCATTTTTGATCATTTTTCATAGCCTCAAGTACAAGATGTCTGCAAGCACAAATCTTGTTGAGAAACTAGAAGGCATAGACAACTTCCGTGCCTGGAAGTATAGGATCGGTCTGATCCTTGCAGAGAATGACCTAGCAAAATTCATCAAAGAAGAAGTGGAGGAACCTGAAGATGCCGTAGAGAAAGCAAAGCATCA